>JACJUM010003317.1:10964032-11106328 GCA_020976665.1 Heortia vitessoides
AGGATATCACCACTAGCGCATTGCTAACTTTGTGGCTTGAAGATATGAGTACCCAGTAAATTCACTGCCTCTCTCACCCTACAGACCAGAATGTAAACACTGCTATTTGACTGCTTATTTGTAAAAATAGATGAGAGTGAGGTACAAATGCAGTTGACCTTCGTATGAGTTCTTCTTCTTGTGTTTGGATTATACCAGGTGAAGAAAAGTCTGGGTATATGTTAGGAATATTAAATAAATAAAGTTTCAATATTACAGCGTTTATACTTTAGTATTTATTTATCTGTGTCTATAATACCCTGATTTATTCACTGATGGTCATCAAGATCAATCCGGCCGCCCACAGATGCTGTGCCCCCAGAAGAAGGTGCCGGCGCGCCTGCGCGCGGTGCCCGTGCCCGAGCACCTGCTGCGGCCCGCCTCCCCGCCGCCCGCCGCCAGCTGACCCGCGCCCGCGACCCGGCACTAGAGTACGCCTTACCTCTCACGCAATAACACACAATATCCCGTCACAAGTCTAAATTCAACTATCATCACGGCATCGCCCGTCGTGTCGTTATGAACATAGAAGAGCTCAGCCGTGAGATACCGTGAGAGTAGAATAGTACCCCCTATACCAGATGTGGTAAGAGGCGACTAAGGTACCAGAACCGACAGATGGCGGTATATCCATTCGAAACGGTGCAGCACAAATGCGCTGGGCGGAGTTGAGTAGCCTCATCTCAAAAGCTGCACTCTGCGACTGCCAACACTCTTGTCCAGCGTGGCTATTATTGGCGAAATTCCCCCTTCCTTGGGGAGGCTTGTGTCCAGCAGTGGACTTCCAATGGCTGTTGTGATGATGACGATGAAGACTGCTTAACTGCGAGTAGAGGGTATTTTCCTATATGCAAATGTTAGGTGTGACGTCAATTAAGCATACTGCGAAGCCGTCTCTCTATAATTATCTAAACTGGTGACAGTATAAACAGATCGCAGTCCAGTATGCATGTTCATAAAATTAATAATAAATAAATATACAAGTTTTATTAATGCTCAAAATACAATAATAATAACAATTATTTTTAATATTTCAGGGTTTTATAAATTTGGAAAGTTGATCACTTGTTTAAAGTACTGAGAGCACCTTCCTTTTAAAACCAGTACTTACAGTTCAAAAATGGCAACGATGTATGATATTATAAATTCCCTAAGATACTGCGGCAGTATACTATCAGTCCAAGACGGAGCGAATTCCTCACCAACAAGAGGTACTGGAATGACAGCGATCGCAGTGTATATTGGAACATACCGACAATCGTCGAATCGCCCATGGATTGTGTCACTTGAATGTAAACCTTATTTGTATGTTTATAAAGATGAATATTGTATTCCGTGATACATTCAAATTATGTTTGTACGGCACGTTCCAAATTTGAAATTTCGAATGTTATCTGTAAGCAAGGATGCCGTTGTAAGAAAAAATGTATGTTACTATTATTTGATATGTATGTACAGTAGAATCCGCTTATAGCAACATCGAAGGGTAATGACATACTCTTCATATTAAATCGCCTCTTACGACACCTAGTGCAGGGGGAGGTACTATTCTACAATGCCGGTACCAAACCGCTGGCATAATACATGTTATTGTTCCAGGTGGCGTTTACGACGTTGTTGGAACGTCAGCGAACGGATAAAAGCGCTCGACGAAAAAGAAATAAGACCACTGATTACGAGACGTACTGCCGCGAGTGTGGACTATCCATGACGTAAGCTCATACTGGTTAGCTCGTTGTAATGCTCGACGTCAGAACCTAGTAAATGTGTTATTATTGACTGTGTCAAAATAGTATGACGTCATTTTTTTTCTCTAAGCTATTGTTATATGTTACCTTTTATTGTTCATAGAATATTAATGTAGTTTACTAGGTTTTGACTTGTGGCAACTGAGTTAATTGTTTAATTGTTGTAGTGAAACATGACCTAGTATAATTTGAAGCGTCGTTAAATAATTTCTTATACAGATAGATATATATATATATACAAACGCACGAACGAATTGATAAAAAAATATATACAAATATATTTAACTTATGCATATAATAATAAAATGTATAGAAGCGCACAGAAATAATTACTGAAAAAAAATTAACGCATCCACAGGCCCCGGCGAGATTCGAACTCACGATCTCCTGTTTACTAGACAGGCGCTTTAACCAACTAAGCCACGGCGCCGATGTCTCGATCGACAAAATATACTCTTATGTTATGCGTCACACATGTGGCTCATATATAAGTATTTAATTTGTCAATTGTTTTCTTATTTAATTGATTTTTATCGATAAAGAATAAATAACTATATGCATAAGTGTTAATCTTTGCCTCAATATTCGTGTAATTACAAGTTTAAAATGATTATCTTAACGACGCGTCAAATGAATTCGATCCTTATTTATCGGGCATACGGTGCATTTTTAATGTATCGAAATATTGCCGTTTCGTGCATTTTTAATGTGTTTAATACGTATTGAATTAATGAATCATGAACAACTTAGTATAGTAAGAGTCTTTTTTTTAACTGTGGACATTTTGAGTAAAATAGCGCCATTGTTAATGTTGATCGCCATGTTATGACGTAACCGGTTAATGACCTGTGTACGTTCTACTAGACATGTGTGACTTTTAACTTGCAACTGTCATACCGAGTTGGTTCCGTCTGGCGTAAATGTCGGTATTGCCCTGTTTATGAAATAATTTTCAAGTGTGCAAGTTTATTAATAGATTGTAAAAGCGTGTTTGGTAGAACGGATATAGACGAATCCGATTAGTAAGAAATTCTATGAAGAAATCCATTGTATTTTCACCAAGCAATAAGTGTTAAGTCCTCTGTTTTCACCACTGTGTAACACTAGGTGATTTCAAAATATTATTATAAGTGTTGCCAGCGCACAATAAATGAATTTCTTCATTGAATTTCGAATGATTAACGCAATCGTACGCATTTAAATTTGTTAAAATGGAAATGCAAATAAACATAGTTAGATATTTTATATGAAGTCAGCGGTGGCGGACGCGAATGCGATTTCCGTTGTTTAAAAAATATGTTACAATCTTCAGATTGAATAAGAGAATGTCTCGCAATAGTCGGATCCCGCCGTAGTTTTCGTTGTCTTCTTCTCTTTCTGAACTTAAACTTAAGAGTGAGATGCTAATATTATGACACGTCAACTGTTATTATTTGCATCTCTTTTTAGCTTTGCTTTTAGAAAGAGAAGGAAATAAAGGGCGCCAATTTGGATTATAGGCGCGGGGTGCATACAATCTATTTTTTTTACGACAGATTCTAATTAGTTTCCTATATATTTCTATAGCACAAAAATCATATAACCGTTTTTATGTAAATAAAGATGTTTAAATCTGTTAATGGAGATTGTATTAATTAAAAAATTGCAATTAAATTAGGATGAAAGACATTGAATCTACCTCGTGAGATGCATTGAAGGGACGCGTGTTGTACTAGGTTAATGGTTTATCGAACCGATTTACTATATTTACGATAGGGCTTAATTGAGGTTCGATTGGAGTACCGGTGTTGGACGGTTAGGTAAGTTGGTTTATGAGATGCCTTTGCCGCGGTAGTATTGATGTCATTATTTTTTATTGTTGACTCGACTCCGAGATAAGTAGCTGGAAGCAGTGTGTTACGGACATTAGATAACAGAGGAATCACAAATATAATACTTATATTTAACATCCAGACATAGAACAAACACATATAAATATTTGTCCTGGGTGGGGATCGGACACACTACCTTTGGTGCACAGTATAGGATCACTTTAATCTCGGAATGAAAGAAGCTTATCCTTTTTCTAGGATTTAAGCACACGAAATGTCATTAAGATCAGTTTTGTAACTTAGCGAGGTCGTAAATCGTGAATAATTATTATTTTAGAATAAATATTTTTAGTTTTTTTCTACACCCTATACATATTTTGTGTAAGCATTAATGAAGCCTATGTATTGTCCTCATTCTTGATCGACCTTTCTAGAACAGAGTCCATGATATCACTTTTTTTCTATCACTAATAAGTAATTCACCCGACGTCGCATACGTCGACCTGACTCCGAGATAAGTAGCTCAAAGCACTTGTGTTACGGATTTCAGACAATAGAGGAGTTACTAGTATAATACTTACGTAAAGTATGTTTAACACCCAGACACAGAACAAATGTAAATGTTCATCACGAATCGAAACCACGACCGCGATCATTTATGACTTTATTGCCGCGGCAAAGCGTGCGGGCGACACGCGGGAGCGCGCGCACCGGCGGACCGACTGATATACCTTTGTCCTGCTCACACAGTTTTAGCTATTGGGTGAGCCACGTGACATGTACTGTGACGTCATATTTAGAATTGCCTTTATATCCGTTGCTGTTGAATTAGACTAAAAGTGAAACGACTAGTTTTGAGCTAGATAAAAGGGACTGACTTCTTCACTAACGCCCCGCGGTTTCACCAGCGTATTTCTTGTTTCCGTGAAGATAATAAGTAATAGCCTAAGTTAGTCCTTGTGACATTACCTCAGTCAGACAGACAATGAAAAGCCTGTTTGTTATAAGTGCGATACATACTTTCACATGTCTATATAACATATATATATAAACCTATCAAAATATCTTTATATAGAGGGCGCTAGTAGTCATATATTTTGACAGTTGTAAAAGAACACAAATATGTCGCCCGAAAAAAAGGATTGAAAAAAAAATAAAACTGCCACACCACAAACTTAAAGGTTATGAGACATAATGGAAGTTTGAGTTTGTTTATTATTATAGGTATTTTTTGTTTGAATATTATAGGTTTTGTATATAAAGCAATTGTTTACTAGAAAATATTGTTTCGTCTCATATATTTATAAGGACGGATAAGCGAACAGTTTTTATAGTAAACATTTGTTTTTAAATACATTTATAAATAATATGTTACATAGCAATGATGTAGTCGTCAACTCTTACAGGATATTTTTAAAATTTTTTGTCTTATTTTTACCGCCAAACAGCAGGTTTGAATGAGATGGGATATGAATTGAGTTTGGTGGGAATTGAATCAGAGGCATTGAAATTACTGGTTAATGTGACATAATATCCCCAAGTCACTACGTTGGTCGCTCTACGTTGGTTGGTCCTTGTGATGATATAAATGCAGGCAGCGGAAACGTTCACTATCGCGAACATAGTACGCTTGTTTGTCGACCGCGATATTCAAATGTAGGGGTATATCAGTTCGTGTCGCGTTAAGCCCAATAGCCAAAACACATGTTCGTATAGATTACGTATGAATAATTCATCGTACGAGATCAAATGTATATTTTATTTATTACCGTTTCTATATTATATTTGTATGTGTATTTTGAAATTGTATTTGATATTATTTATCTTTTTGAATATTGTTTGTATGTAAGTCGAGTCTTAGTGTGTACAAATGTAGGACCCGCGATTTTTTATTTCATTTGTAATGTTTAATCTATGGGTTGAATTATTGCCAAATAATTGCTAGCTCTGTCGGAGGATTCCTGATATACACGATACATTTGATGGTTTCTTTTTGAATTTATTTTTATAAGCATTTTGAATATCGATAAGTGTAATTATGTGGTATATTCATTGAACTTAGTCTAGTGTGGAAAGAGCAAATTGTATTTGTTATATTAAATCAAATGTTGTGAAACGGAGAATAAAATTTGAACAGAGCAATAAATGCGGAAACGAATTCGTGTAACTTTGTCTTTGGCAAATAAAAATTGTTCGATTGTTTATGGTTATGAAAAAAAAATGTCTGGTCGATGGATTTGGAGTTACGTTACGTGAGCAGACGGTATTTTTAACGTAATTTAGCGTCTCGTGTATTTAGAGGCTTAGAATCGCACAAATTGTCCGGATACTTTTCGAAGCCATACATTGTACATTGCCAGTATGAAAAAAAAGTAAAATAAAAAATAAACTTCCATATTGTATTAGTGTGTAAGTATTAATGCATTTTGATGTGTACCTTTATATTGTATTTTAATATTCGAAAAGCCTAAAAATAATTTTTTAGTGTCGCGGTGTTTCCGATCGAATGTTCTTGTAAGATATCTCTCCTGTACATTTTCTTTTATTCCTAGTAAGCGCACAAATGTATATAAGGAGCAGTCTTATTAAGTACAAATATTTTAAGGGTATATTCAATAAATCAAACACATTATTTTTTATGAAACAATGATAAATTTTCATTCTTTTTTTTATTTATACATATTTTGTTTGAAAATCACTTTGTAAATCACTTTTTCACACAATCAAAAAATTAAATCACTTTGTATAAACACAAAGTGTACATCTGGAATTCCTTTCTCTACCTTTCTCTACTTTTAAAGCAGCCATCTAAGAAACGTCTCAAACGACGTTTTAATTGTCATTTCTAATACCAATTGATATATGTAATATACAAGTAAGTAAAAAAAGATATAGTCTTGAAATATTTGCGCATATTAAGTAACGCTCGTATAGGTTTCTCCCGCTCGCTCTCCCTCAGTCGTCCATTCCAGGCGCTTGACTGTTGTCGTGATTTGTATGACATTTATATCGGTTTTGTAATAAGATAAAAACTGTGCAAGGAACGAGCGGGGGAAACGAATCTGCGCTGTCATTTTGCTTTCGAGCCGCGCGCCAATTAATTCGGTAAATCTCCCTGTCCCGTTCGTTGGTATCGCGCCAGACAGGGATATGTATATCGTCGTGATTGTCGCCATCTTTGCGTAAACTCATACGCTCCAACTGGGCCGGGTTACACTGTTTGGATATAACCAAGCCTTGTTTTGAGACTAGGTACTATCTTTGACTCTGTCTGCTTATATATCTTTACGAAGTCTAGCTTATCTATTATTCAAATAGATTCGACAGTTTTGGCGTGAAAGACAAACATACATATGAACATTCTCGTAAAAATTCCAATTGTGAAATCTGTCACCGCCAAATTGAAGCGTTTATTTGACAGATCGTCAAATAAACGCTTCGTATAGTCGTCTCTTTTGCGCTACACTCAAATCGGTCTCTTGAAAAGGGATAGATGTATGTATGTTTGTCAAGTTGAAGTGGTTATATCCGAGCAGTTGGCCGGTTCGGCTCGCTCGAGCGACAGCGAGCATGCTCAAAAGCTCGGGCCCACAGACAAGTGTCCAACAAGCGTCGGTGCAGAAAATGTATTATGTATGTATAGAAATGACGTAAGCGAGAGTTATTTTCTCTTCCTGTAGCTTATTAGGGATGTTGACTGGATTTTATTACTCTCTAGCGGCCGGCCCGAACTTTATCCGGGACCATGTTAAAAATTATCCTGATTCCGATTACATTTTAATTTCTAATCTCTTTCTTGAGTACTTATCCTTTTATTCCTTTACAAATCTCTGAACTTTATACAAAGTAAGAATTATCCAATATAGCGAAGTCTTTCTCGAGCCATGCCTAAAAAAATTTTAATTCATTTCGTTTTTTAATTCTCTCGTTATTGGGAATCTACATCTTCACTGAGTAACATATGCTAGATGTAATAAAAAATACACATCCCTATATAAAATGGAAGTATGAAAAAAATATTTGAATGTTTGTACATTTGTAACAAATAAACTCTGAAACTACTCTACCGATTTAAAAAATCCTTTCACTAATCGAAAGGTTAATTACCAGTGAGTAACTTAAGCTATATTTTATCCCCGTGTTCTCACGGGGAGGGGGTGAAACCGTGGTGAATAACATTCGTCCGGCAGTAGTCAACTTCCAAATGAGTTTGCGACATTTGTCTGCAGGGCCTGGAGCGTACTATGTCGTTTAGTGTATCGAGTATTAAGTGTATTAAGGAAACGCACGTTCCGTTGTAGAAGCTGCCCTTTAACGTGCCAGTGATCATAATGTTTGAATACTCCGGCACTCTAGGTCCATCCATAGTACTTTACACAGATTTCATGAATTATTGAGATGGTGATTGTGAGATTCCTCCAGCGATTTTTCATCTAAAATCTATTATATTAAAAAAAACAGATACGAAAATAAATTCATCTGTGTATGGCTCAGAAACTGTCAATACACGTAATGCCAACACGATAAAAACAAACAGTAATTTAATCAAATTAAGCATTTATGAAAGGAACACAGTAAAAATGGTAATTTAAATTATTTACAAATGGAATAGCCCCAATGCACCTTAAAATTCAAATGTGACGTCACGGGACTCAAGCTAACTCATATCCCTTTAAGACGAGTGTACGGTGGACAACAGATCAACCTACCCAAATCTGTCAATTGAGGAGGATTGTGGAGTTTTGTTTGATTTGGGTAGGTTGGTCTGTTGGTGTGTGTACTATGTATTTTAGGGATGGCCCCTATGAGAACCAAGACGATGTTCTAAAAAGGTTTTTACGAATTCTCTATAGAGAATATCGTGTAAGCTGGTTTTGGAGTATTTGTCCATGGGGTCTGCTCGATGACTGGAGTGTTTCACGAAATCCCGGCGTTTTAGATTGAATATTTGGATTATTTTTTCTAAACTTTATTGAGTACACACAGCTGCAATTCAACTATTACTTAGTGATTTTTTTAGACTGTTATGTATAGGTTGTTTAGTAGATGTATGTACTAACAAAAGTTAACCGTGCAAATAAAATTGTAGTAATATTTTATTGAAGGTTTGAATGTTCAAAGGAGATAAGATAAATAACAAAAAAAATGTTCACTGTCGTAAACGTTGTTTCTGTTATAAATTTTCAAAAAATGTACTTGATTCCTTTTCGCGTTCGAACCCTCAAAATGTATGATCGCTCCTACAACGGACAAACAGTCGCAAAAACATATTTGTAAGCATTTAATAATGTACTTGTCACCGAATTTTTATAAGAATTTATATATATTATACTATAGAGGAACATACCTGTATTATACTCATCAATGCATTGTCGACTAAGTGTATTGAGATATGGTTAACTGTTCTGTCACACAGACCGCCATAGTTAGTCCCCTCTCTTTCCCCCTGTTTCACATAGCAAGGGACGCGTAAGTTTAAAAGCGTCCCGTGGAATTGGCGTTTTTTGAAGTCTGTACTATAACCTCTTTGAACGTAAAACAAAATGGATGCCGTCCAATACTTTTGGGATTAACTTGTCTATGGTATTGTGCGCTGTCACTTTCTTTGTACTGCGGGGGGAAAGAGAGGTGATTTATTAAGCGCGCGTGTTTCGGAAGGGGTATCTAATATGATTATTGTGTTGTTGTGTGGGCGGCGACCGCGCCCGCTTCGTACTAGCTTTATAGTGAATTGTAACTTAGCTTTCTTGGTACTGTTAGTCGTTATTGCAGTATTTTGGTGCAAATATTATTATTTAATAAGCGTATTCATAAATAAATTGACTCCGATATAGAGCTGTTGGTTTTATTTTGTTTCCCATAACATGATACATCAAAATATTTGTTTTTGTTTTATATGAAATAATTACATTCAAGGGTAATCATAGGTACATGTGTCATTCTCATATAATGCAAATTAAAATTTAATTTATTTCACTTCAACATTCATCTGGACAGAGCCATTGTCTATGGATTATATGAGAATCGGACCGACGGTTTTAAGTATATATCGATGTAATAATATAATATTCTCACAACATCTTATAGGTACATTGACCTAACGCCATAAGCTTATGTATATGGAGGGGGCCGAGTGGGCCCATCACAGAGTGGTCTAGTGCCCAACCCAGGATTTAGGGTACCGATTCAAATATTTTAATACTGGAAGCTAACTTCAGACAACTCTGCAATTTTATAGTCTCAATATTTAAAATTGATTCTGCGTCATTACAGCGGCCATATGCCTTATATACCATATGTCAGGGGCCTCCTCTGAAAACTAACCGCCAATGCCTGACTCCGAGGCAAGTCGCTTAAAGCACTTGGGTTACGGACACAAATATAATTACTTAAACACATATTTTTGACACCCAGTCATAAAACAAACGTCATAAATTAAATGTTTTTCCTGGGTAGGGATCAAACCCACGATATTTGGAAAGTAAGATAGTATCACTACCATCTACAACAGGGACCGTCAATGTGATCACGTCTACGCATTTTGTAATAATTCTATTAAAGATGTCCTGGAAGTAGATGTTAGTTCGGCAACAACACTAGTGATCACAGATTTTGTTATAATTAGTTTTATTTTAGAGGGTCTATAAATAAAAACTGTTGAATATTTTATTTAAAAAAATATTTTTCATTCAATTTAAAAGTCAGAATTTTCAAATATCAAAACAAATAAAATTTTACTATTTCTCCTTTATCGTGGTTTGTAAGTGCAATAGTGAAGAGATGGCGTACACTCAGCACAAAAGGAACACCAGGAACAATTCAGTGCCAAAAAATAAGCGTAAGGTCTTGGTAGCAAAACGCGCAGTCGGGAAAATTGAAAATGCAGTTTCGACTCCCGCCCACAGCTAAGAAAAAATTGTTTTTAGTAATAATTTTCTTTAGTCAATTCCAAATTTGTGAAATAAAATAAATCGAGTATTTAACAAGATTTAATCTCAAAATATAAATAACATCAGTCGAGAAAAATTACTCTATTCTACACAAAAATGCACCACATGTCTCGATAATAGCGAATTGATAACGAAACTCATTTAAACAAATATCACACCGGAAGTTCTAAAACCATTATTTACTATGGACGTGTTGAAAAAAATACTACATAAAAATAATCTAAGAATAAAAAAAATCCAAGAGAAAAACACGTTTATTTTTTTCTTATAGATTCTGATATGACACTTATGTACCTATATATTTATGTAAGAAAACTAGAACAAGTTAATATTAATTATAAATCATTTTTTATACTTTTCTATTTAACTGATAACATTGTGTATTTGCTGTCTGAGTTTCGTTTCAGTTTACAGGAAACGACATTAAAAATCATGTTTAAAAGCCATTGTAAGTCAATTTTATGAGACATTATAATTTAAATTGTTTTTGAGTAGTATACACCAATCCATATATCAACTCATACAAGTCTGTTAACATTTCAGTCGAACTCAATAGCTCGCTTTTTATAATTAATTATCAACATCTTAGCAGCCGCAATCAGCTGGACATAGGCCTCCTAAAGGCGTGGTGGCGTGATATTGCCATCCCCCCTCCCCCCTGTTGCACTTGAGCTACACTTTCGTTCTGGATGAACATACCACCATCTGTCCGTTCCGGTACCTTATCTCTTCTTACGGCATCTGGTACAGTCTGGTACGGCGTCTGGTAAAGCTTCTAATAAATATGGGCAAAGCTAATCCTAGAACAACGAGGTATCTCTTCTCGAGAAAGTTTAAGGTTAAAGAACTTTAGAGACTTGGTGTGAGACGGCAACTGGAAGAGTAAATTAAATATGTACATTGTATATTATCAAAATAAATTTATGAATAATTGGCCGTCTGATACCGGCAGAGTAGAATAGTACCTATCCTTGTAGCAGGTGTCGTAAAAGGCGACTAAGGTACCAGAAACGACAGATGGCAGTGTATCCATTAAATACAGTGTAGCTCAAATGCACAGGGCGGGGATGGGCAGCAGCATCCCCGTCGCGAAAGCTGCGATCTGCGATTGCCAACACGCTTGCCCAGCGCGGCAATTATGGGCATAATTCTATCTTTCTTGGGGAGGCCTACGTCCAGCAGTAGATTCCAATATGGCTGATATGATGAATTCTACTTTACCGGTTTTTCACAGCGAAAATATATTATTGCAGGAGGCAGAGAAATTTGATGGTAAGTCATTGGAGTCCGTGAGAAAATAGCATTAAACTGGCCCAGTCGTTGACCGCCATCCATCGAAGCGGTGAGGATGTTGGTACATATATACGTATGAAATAAATCGATGGTCAGAAATTCAATTGGCATAAGGCACATTTGAGCAAAATTTATTTATTTCTGACTTTTGTTAATATTGGCAAGTAAAAGAGCATTCAATTTCAATAATATTCGTTAAAAATATCACGAACATAATTAAATAGCTTTTCAAATAATATAGTAATAAGGAAGAAATTGTTTTTCATTCTCGTTTCTACTTGTTCTTCTTTCTATACATATTTGTATAGGTTGGGTCTATTGCTGTGTTAAAGCATGTCTAGAAAAAAAGATGGTGCCTCGACCTCAGTCGCGTGCCCGTTGATTTAGGATTAAAATCTGAATTTGTTTACACAATACAATTATTGATATTATATTTTTATGCTATAGTCTCATTTTTATCTAATATAAAATTAGCAAGTTAAAATTATACCCGCTTATTAATTTGTTGAGCAAATTTAAGCATTCTTCATAAATTTAATTACTTCACAACAATCTTTAATTGTATTTATAAACAATAAATTGAAGTAACATTGAACTATTAGGGAAACTTTGAATTATCCTTTTTTCGTAGACTATAAAACGATTTCAGCCGAGATAAAGGCTTTAATCGATTGCATGAACTGTTTTCATGGTGACTCTCAATAGATATTTTAAAGACAAATATTTTTATTGTATAAAAAGGACAGATCAAAGTTACCCTGATAGTTCAATGTTACCCGGATTGACTGATAATAAATAACATTTACAATTATATATTAGACTTTTTTATACATATATAAAGACTGACATTCGGTTCTTGATTTAAAACAAAATTATTTAACAAAGAAAGTGGATGGTACAAATTTTCAGTAATTAATAGAATATTTGTCTTATCTCGTTGTTGTCTGTTCTACAAAGGGTCCGAGACATTTATATAAAAAAATACATTTCCTATCAGAAGTGACAATTGGCTGTGACAAAACGCTTAACTATCCTAATGAATTCACATTTGCTAGTTCCGTAGAATGATTTCATAATAGCCGACTAAAACCAACATGCAGCAGACCTCGGTAATCCAGCATGACTAATGACTCATAGCGATTCAAGAATAAACAGGATTGGACGGCCCCGATAGCGCAGATGGTACTGATCCTATCTTATGCGCCAGGGGTGGTGGTTTCGATCCCCACCCAGGACAAATATTTATATGATGATATTTATTTATTCTGTGTCTGGGCGTTAAAATATATATTTAAGTATTATATTTGTGATTACTTTTTTGTCTGCGTAGCGTCTATAGGCTGCGGTATCGCTTATTATGACGCGGACTGTATGCTTATTAAATTAAAGATTTTTAATAAAATAAATATACATATTATAAGATGTGTTAAAGTAGGGCCAGACCAGAAGTACCAAGAATAAACGAGCGTGTATGAATAGACTAATGCGAGTAACGGAAGCGAGAGAGGTATGTCATGATCGTAGCAAGTGGAGATCCATAGTCTCTGCCTAATCCGGCGGGACCCAAGCGCGATGTATGTATGTATGTATGTATGTATGTATGTATGTATGTATGTATGTATGTATAATTATATTACAAGGTGTGCGGTATATGAGAACGCATGTCAGATCACCGATGGTTCACTGTCACTGTGTTTCAACAGCTACATCTACGCGATCGATTATAAAAATAATCTAAACTTTAGCCTTTTTCTTCTCAGTTTTCTTATTAACATAAACCCTATGGAACAGCACGAATTTCCCGCTCTGTATGTGTTTGGTCTCGTTGATAGCGCCCCCCACCGTCCACGATGGTTTCTCGCAGTGCTGCCAACTCCTGGCGTCTTTGGGGATCTGCAGTTTATCCAGAAGCTTCTCCGCCATATCTGGGATGATGGGTTGCAAGATGATGGCGCAGATTCTCAGAGTTTCCATTGTGACGTGGAGGATCACGTCGAGGTGCTTCTGGTTCTCCGGCTGCTTCTTCAGCTCCCAGGGTTTGTGGGTTTCGAAGAATACGTTGGCGAGGTGGAGCGCGTGGATGACGGAGTCCACCGCTTTGTAGAATTGGTAACTGCTGTAATGCTGGTGACAAGTGTCTGAAGGAAAACATACCTTATTTTCTAATGTTATAAAAACCTAAATGTTCTAACACTACGTGTATAATCACCTTTTTTATTAATATCAGTAAGATTAATTGCTACCCTGTAACAAATGCTATATTATATTCACAAAAAGATTTAGATTCTTACCTAAGACTCGATATAATAGACTTGACGGCATTTTCGTACATTCGCAACAAATACATTTGAATACTTCTGAACGTAGCACAAGAATTCATTGTCATTGCTGGACATATCGCCCCGCCTGATAGCATAACAACTCTAAACGCGTCCCTCTCTCGCCCTCTCACTGGCACTCCACAACAGTCACACTTCACACACCTTTCTTAGCAGTGCATCATGTTTGCCGGTGAACGCGTGCAGTCCTCGCTTCTAGAGTGATAACCGATCGCAATAGTGCACACGGGCTAAACTTCAACTCCCACCGCCGGCACCCGAGCCGAGGTCGAGCGGGGCAGTGTTTCCACTAGAATGATTTCCTTCCCCCATGCCTCAAATTAGAATTCCGCGTCTCCGGATTTTTTTCCTCTCAAAAATTATTATGCTGTTTATAGTTTTGACACCACACACTACACCCAAAAAAAAGGATATTTTTGCCATAACATTGATAGATACTGTCAAAATTCATCAATCACGTAGCAGTTACAGCCATCATTTCTCATACGCGAAAGCCCTCATTATTTCTGAAATGTTCTGCAATATTTCAGGATTTTTTGGCTAGGTTTTATCTATTTATTCTATTTCCCGCAATTATCCCTTTTATAGTCTCTTCCCTTTTCCTTCCTCTCTTGGCCCTTATTTTCCTTTTAAAGTGGAATTTCCCCTCAATGTGGAAACCATGCCCTTGGGTGGTCGTCGCTCTTGCTCAGATTACGCTCACCTGCGGTCGTCGCTGCGGGGCACGGAGGTCAATACGGGCACAAGTTCGCTCATTAATAAGCTGCCTCGCCTTCCTTCGGCGGCGCTGGAATTGACGTCTGAGTAGTAAAAAAAGGCCACTCACCGGGCAGTCTCTCGACGCAGTCCATCAGCAGCTGCGCGTGGCGGGCGCGCGCGGCGGGCCGCAGGTCGTGCGCGCGCAGCGGCGGGAACTCGGCGCGCGGGTTGAGCGCGGCGCCGCAGCAGCGGCTGGCGAGGTTGCCCAGCGTGTCCGCCAGCTCCGAGTTCGACACGTTTATCAGCTTTGTTTCGCTGTAATCTTTCAAAAGTTTCCCGGTGGAAATGGCTGTACCTCTCTTTCGAAGTGTCCCGATCAGATCAGAGATCTCCACCGGAATTACAACAAATTCTTTTTTTTAAGCTCCATTGCAGCCTATAGACGCTCGTAATATCACAATAATATCACTAACGCGTTGTCAACAACAAAATAATAAATAATTTTAATTTAGACACATAAAGTACTAAATTATATTAAATTCATAATACTGTTGACCTTGATGACCCGACGGGATCATAAGAGACATATGACATTTAAATTAGGCCTAACTTATACTAGTCTGCCATCACCAGACGGGTCTTAAAACTAATTTTAATGCAGATACATTACACGAGCCACCAGAAATAAACCTACAAGATACGAGTATATACATACAGGGCAAGCCTAATTTACTTTATTTTAACTTTTTTTTTTGTTTTTATCTAAAAAAAAATAATTTCGATACTCACTGGCATCAGAAACCATGGTTGCCTCCCTGAGCAGCAAGTACCGGAGTGCCGAGGCACCCACAGGAGAATCCCTCGGGCGGATCACGTTGCCTAAGGACTTGGACATCTTCGCGCCGTCCACCGTCCAATGTGAGTGGCACACGATCCGCCGCGGCGGGTGCCAATTCGCCGCCATTAAAAACGCTGGCCAGTAGATGCCGTGAAATCTAAATTTGACGTGAAAGAATCATTCAATTCACCAACCACTCATCATATCAGCTATTGGAAGTCCACTCCTGGACATAGACCTCCTCAAGAAAGAAGAAATATTGCCCATAATTGCCGCGAGGGGCAAGCGTGTTAGCAACCCCCGCCCTGTGCATTTGAGCTACACTGTTGCGGATGGATATACCGCTATCTGTTGGTTCCAGTACCTCAGCCGCCTATCACGGGACCTGGTCCGGGGGAGGTAGTATTGATACTTTGCCGGTGTTTCCCGACATTGCTATTATTAAAAGTTGTTTTTGCAAGAGGACGTTAAGTAGTTACGTGGGCAGTTATGTGCACTCACTTGAGTATGTCCTTCCCGACTACATGCACGTCGGCGGGCCAGGGTCGGCCGCGCGCGCACATGACGTCCTCGTCCGGGTAGCCTGTCGCCGTCAGGTAGTTGATCAGCGCGTCCAACCACACGTAGATGCTTTGCTCAGGGTCGTTGGGCACCTGTTCGCAGACCATAATAATTCATCTTACATCTCATACATTACTTTCGAGAGGTTTTATGCATAGAAAATCGACGGTTAGAAATTCAATTGGTGTAAGGGACTAGCCGTGGGTACCGGCGGAGTACAATAAGTACCTATCCCTACACCAGGTGTTGCAAGAGGCGACTGAGGTAGCGGATCCGACAGATGGCGGTATATCCATCCGGAAAAAGCGCAGCTTAAATAAATTCTACAGGGCATAGGCAGCAGTATCCTCGTCGCGAAATTGCGCACTGCGATTGTCACAACGCCTGCCCAGCGCGGCAACTGTAAGCAAAAGACTTCCATTTTTGGAGAGGCCTATAATTATGTATGGCTGGCACAATGATGATGAAGAAACATACGAGCAAAAATTTTTCGCGACTTGAAGATATTTTGGCCCAGCAATTTCGCTGCCACTCTAACCCGTCAAACCGGAACACAGCAATGAGAACACTATTGTTTGACGGTAAAAATAGGTGAGAGTGAGGTACCAATGCAGGCGACCTTCCGACGCAGGCGAGGTCTACCTGACGTTATGCCTAAATACATTGTACAACACCTAGACTCAGAATAAATGGTGGGTTAAGCTCTCGTTGAGTACTGGACGTAGTGTTTTCAACTGGTATTTAGATGCAAAAAATAATGTCCAGCATTATAAGTTCTACCTATGATGCTAGACAGCAGCAAAGAAATGACCCTTGCTAATCTGACATATCTATAATCTGACTCCAAAGTACACTTATTTTTTCACACAACATCTCATACATTAATCTGACTCCATGATAATAGAGGAATCACAAATATAATACTTAATATGCACATATATTCAACACCCAGACACATAACAAACATAGATATCATCATATAAATATTTGTCGTGGGTGGAACGAACCCACGACCTTTAGCGCATAAGATAGGATCACTACCATCTGCGTCATAGGGCACGTGGAACCCGAGTTCGTACATACATATATCGTTTAAGTTCTAACACCGCGTAAGTCAAAATGTTGACATTTTGTACAATTGATAAAACATTGCTTACGTTCAAAAAATCATTTTAAAACTAATTGCTTGTGCATTTAGTTGGTGCAAAATAGATTTCGTTTAAACAATACACGGTATAAAACGTTTACTGCAGCGTTAGAAATGTAATATCGTGTTATCATTGGGCTTAACTATTAAGTTTCCAACTTTGACATACGGGGTGTTAGAACTTATGCGACGATATGCAGTATTATTTGTTGTCCAGATAATTTATCTAATAAACTAAAAAAAATGGTTACAATTTTAGACCAATGTGAGCGAACCGTTTTAAAAATATTTTAAATTTATAAGTTATTTATAATTTATAATTAATATTATAAAGTTAAAAATTTGATAAAATGTTAAGTTAAATAAGTAATAACTTGTTAAACAAGTAATATCAGCCGTAGGACGTCCACTGGTGGAGATAGGTGTCACGTGATATCCAACAAGACGCAGATAGTGTGTATCCAGCCTGCATCCAGCTCAGCGGATCGAATGTAACAGTCATAATGCATGCATTCTCACTCTAATAGCCCAGTGCACTCTGGAAGTCGGCCGGCTCACGGATATATCCGGAAAATATACTTCATTCTCTAAAAAATCCTGCAGTTGCTTCTGAAACTTGTGCGGAGTTATCACGCCATCTGAAAGTATTAATATAATTTTATTTGGATTATAAATTCTCACGATATCTCATACATTGACCTGGATCCGTAGTAAATCGCTTAAAGCATTTGTGTTACGGACGCCGGACAACAGAGGGATCACAAATATCATACATAAATACATATATTTAACACCCAGACATAAAACAAACATAAATATTGTCATATAAACATTTGCTCTGGGTGGGAGTCGATACCACGACCCCGGGCGCACAAGATAGGAACACTACCATCTACGCTATCAGGGTCGTCAAATTTAATCATATTCATTAATACCTGCTTCCACGAAAAAACGGCGCATTTTCTGGTCCGACATACCTCCCCAAGAAAGTCTTCGACCAATGTGTGTTAGCAGCGATGACTTATGGCAGCGAAACGAGGTCTCTAACTACATATTGACCTTATTAGCTAACTGAAATTAGCTCAACGAGCTATGGAGAGGGAGTATGTATAGTTTAGTATATATATGCTCGGAGTCTCTTTGCGCGATCGAATCCGAAATGAAGAGATCCGTAACTGAACTAAAGTTACCGACATAACCCAGCGGATTAATTAGTTTAAGTGGCAGTGGGCAGGACGCCGAAGCGATGAACGAGGGAGTCTGAAATGGAGACCACGAATCGACAAACGCAGCGTAGGACGGCCACCCACAAGGTGGACAGATGATCTCACTAAAAGCCGCAGGATCGCGCTGGACACAGGCCGTATACAATCGGTCCTATTGGAGATTACTTGGGGAGGCCTATGTCCAGCAGTGGATGTCTTATGGCTGGTATGATGACTTCACCTATTTCTACCGTCAAATAGCAGTGTTTGTAATGCTGCGTTCCGGTTTTACTGCCTCTCTCACCTTGAGAGGCAGTGACATTACTAGGTAATATTACATAATATATGCAAGTTGCTTTTATTGTACAAAATGTGACAAAATGGCGGACTTAATACCAGTTGTTATCATCTCCTAGTCAAGAAATGGTAGTAGTACGAGTATATGACTCGTCGAACCTTCTCCTAGCATTTGATACCACACATTGCTTGTGCCATATTGGAGGTATGGCTCAACAAATAGAGGTGTTAATAAAAAAGGCTATAATTATAAACAAGACACGGGGAAGGCTGGATAATTTAGGTACTTGTAAATTATCTAAAATAAAAGCGCCTTTAATCTGTTTAAATATACAGTTACCAATAAAAAATCTTACCATTCTTCAGCCATTCTTGCAAGTGTGTTTTGAAGGCACTCAATCGGAACATGTAATTTGTTTCCTCCGTCCATTCCAATTTATGGCCTGATTCTAATGACACTTTTACCTGAACAAACAAATAAATATAAAGGTATACACAGGTCACCCATCTTTTATTCAGGGATAACCTTAATTATTATGTATTAGCTGTATATAATTCATTTATTGAACTTTATTGCACAAAATATTACAAAATGTACAAATGACAGATTTAATAATATAATATATTAATAAAATAAAATAAAATATAATGCATAAGCAAAACCAGACATACAAGACATTAATTGCGAAACAGAGCCACCTATACATGCATTTCAGCTGAATAATTTTATTAGGTCAACAAACTAGGTCATACACCTCAAAAGCTAAAGAAATACAAGGACAGCGTACATTTTTAGGCGTTGCGTTAATAATTGGTTGCCGCGAAAAGCTTAAAGTACGAAGTTGGGAGCATATCGCACCCCTTAATCAATATAAAGTTTAACTTAATCTTTGAGTGATTGCGCGGACTACAGTGTAGGGGTATCGTGCAAATACAATAAGAATAAAATGGGGAACAACACTGAACCCTGGGGCACGCCAGCTCAGATGGAAAAAGAAGCGCGATCCTTCGACATGATAGCGAACATAATAGTAAGACATATATAATGACAAATCATATATAATGAGAATCTATTTGTCACTTTGAATGGCCTAGCTTGTAAATTAAGCATTAGTTCCAGACTATGTCAAAGGCCTTTGACTAGTCTGACCAATGCTGTCCGCAACCGTGACCTCGGACGATTGATCCGCATTAGTATAGGCTTTGTTAACGCAAAAGTTTTGAGGTCGTATCGAGGCATATCTCTATAGCACTAATTCAGGTTGCTCAAAAATGTATAAACAGCCTAACATAATAGTTTTTAAAATTTACTGGTTCACTACTCACAATTAAACTATTTTTCAACGGCTTTAAAATAATTCTTAGTAAAACGTTTGCTACAAGGTAAACGAGACATTGAAAAATAATAGTTAGTAAGCAATGTATTTAAAAAAAAACCTTTGTAACAAGATAAATGTAAAGTATTTATTTAAAAGAATTAAGTTGCTTACCTTCTCCCCATTAATTATTTCCTCTTTAGTATGAGATTCAGGTACAAAAGACTCATCGTTTACACTGTACCATCCTGAGTATTTTGCTTTGTATATGTAGTCTTTTTTAACTAATTTATTCTGAAACAAGTAAGGATATATGGATGATATATAACATTTTGTTATGTAGTCTGCATAGATTTCAATCTTTTATATTTTTATTATTATAGATAAATAGACAACAGACACTGCTGGATCAAGACACAAATATTTGCTGCCTGAAGAAATTGTTTGTCTTTCTTTACCCCTCTCAAAATCATTCAAATTTATTGTGTATGAACTATTTTGCAAAGCAGTATTAGGTAGGTGTTTGGAAGAGAAGCCTCTTTTTTCACTGAAATATTATCCAGTACAATTTTTTTTTATTTGAACAGGTTTACAAACAATCATACAGTCCGTGTGAAAGTAAGCAACACTGAAGCCTTTAGGCACTCCTAATATAACAAGGATGTCACTAGAACATTGTCAACCTTAAGACTTAAATATGTTATGTCACATAACTCTCACTGTAATTTCACTGCCTCTCTCACCCTTCAAGCTAGTGCCGGTAGAAATTAGTGAGAGTGAGGTCCTACCTCATCACTTTAAATGCTACTGAAGTTCAACAAAATGTTTACAAGATCCAAGTATAAGTAGGAAATTTATTGATTTTACCTTAAAAGTAATAACTCTTTCTCACAATTTTCAAACATGTTAATGTAATGTCCCATTGCATTTTACTGATATCTTAATTATTCCATGTGCGGCATTTTTACTCACTCTCACCAAAGGAAACAATAACACAATAAGACAAAAAATATGAAGAAGTATGCTTTACAAAACAGAGCCACTCTTATATTTTGATGTCATAAAACTTGCTACGACAGAAATTTATGTTTCCATATAAATCTATGGTCAAATATTTTATTTACCCAAAAATGCTTAACAGCAGTCTTATGCCTTGCTTCCGTAGTTCTTACGAAGTCTGTGTACTCCACATTGAATTCTCGAAAGAGACTTTGATACTCATTTGATATCTTGGTGCAGTAGTCGGGCAGAGGCAAATTGGCTTTGGCTGCAGCCTGCTGGATTTTCGTGCCATGCTCATCTGTTCCTGTTGTTTAGAAGTCATAATTATTTCTGTTTAATACATTTATTTAAGTATTTAGACAGACCTATTTGATACACCATGGGTTGTGGGTTCAATCCCCACCCAGGAAATATATTACATATAACATCTCAGTTACATCAATATGTATTTACATATTATATTTATTTTTTTCTGTTTCTTCATCTTTCTTGTCTGATATCCATAATTGCTTTAAGAGACTTAGTTCAGAGTCAGGTCAATGTATGAATGTGGTGTGTATTGATTTATTTATTAAGTTTACTATGAAGTTTTCGCTTTAATCAATTTACTCACTTGCTTTAATGCCTTTAATCACTAAGCCGTTATTTATAAGTTTAGTATGAAAATAGTGATAATATTTTCTGTGTATAAAATAATGATGCATGAGATGAGATGAGCTGTGATGATGTAATGTGTGACTGTGTAAAAGGTAAACACAATTGACTGAATTTCTAGTCATCGCCAATGAGGTAAAGGGTTTCACAAAAAAACAATAAAAGTACACTAACTCATACCTGTGGTAAATATAACATTGCAATCTGGATTTGTGAGTTTTTCAAATCTCTGAATAGTGTCTGCTACCACCGCTGAATAGAGATGTCCCAGGTGAGGTTCTGAAAGATTTAAATAACTGAATAGAATTCAACACTCTTATATAATACCATATTAATAAAATACGTATGTATATATATAGTTAGCTTTGTTACTTTAAACATCATTTACCGATATGATCTTTAAGTACACAAGGTGAAGGATAAATTAGAAAATGATAAGCCAAATGTAAACAAAGTTCATAATCAAGATGATCAAAACAGAAGATATTTATATTAAAATTACCAGCATTTACGTAGAATATAGGCGTCGAAACATAAAAAGGCCTTTTTTGTACCACTGACGAGAGAAGTCGAATGTTCAATCGCATATTTGCTCAAAATAAATATTGCTAAAGGTTATGTTTCCTTATGTCACCGTTATTACTTTTAATAGTATTATATATTTTTTTTAATTTTGTAATACCAATAAATATAGATTTATTATGTTTTTAACTTTTATTTACATTTATTTGCGTGTGATATACTCGCGAGAAATATTTATAGTAATAACTTTTGAATGTACGTCAAATGTGACAATGACAACCAAACTTTTTTTTTCAATACCGGTGTGGCTTCCGACGAGACCAAACAGCTAAACAAAACTAAAAATAAAAACGCGTATATATCATAACTTCGCCATCGGATCAATCTTTAATAGAGAGTTTAAAGTAAAATAAAAATTATTTCTAAAATCTGTCCAAAGTTTTAATTCGTATTGACTTTTGCTAATCCATAAATCCGAAATGCTAAACTAATCTCTAGTTACTTAGTTACAATTCTTGATTTATTTATTCTTAAAATTTACCCGATGAAAATTGTTAAATGGAGTATTATCATAAATAGAAGATTTTTTATAAATAGAACATATGGCCTAAAATAGGTGGAATACATAAACACCTTTGCTAGCCGTGGTAAAAAAGCATCAACGTATAAACTAACTATATTAAGGAGTACATCTATTCCCGTAAAAACCTAATAATTGCGGATGTTTGCTATTTTGTTGTATAATAAAATTTAATCAATGATGTGATTCTGTTATGGTTTTGGTAAATGTCTAATAAATTATTTCGCAAAGCTGTAAACGCTCATATTTTACGTAAAGTTATAAGAAAAAACATGTCTCAAGGAAAGGTAGTGCTTATTGCGTGTGGTAGCTTCAGCCCACCGACTTATATGCACTTACGCATGTTTGGTAAGTTATAAGTATTAAAAATATTATTTAAAAAAAATATTTATTTCTTTAATAAATAATGTAATTTAAAAATTTCCACGTATTAATTCTATAACACTACTGCGGTTAGTGAGAGTATTGAAAAAGAAAATTATTATATTTTATAGAATTATCTTATCAGAGTCATATTTAGATATATATTTTAATATACTCTGAAAATAAATTTGTTTTTTTAAGAACTTTTTTCAGGAAAAGTAGTAGCGGTAGTCTGTATTAACAATAGAGTTTTGTAATACTTACAGGGACGTATTTTAACAAATCGACATTACATAATTATAGATAATAATTATGCAATAAACATGTATGCTATGTAATATTACTGTTATCAGATATACCACTATGTTTTTAATGTGTGGTTGTTTTTTAATTTTCTCTCAAGAAGATTGCCTAACAGTCCAGGTATCATGAAAAATTAGAGCACAGAAGGGGTTGACTTTCTAAATAGAAGGACTTGTGGTACCCACAAATTAATCTATGTATAGTCTGTCACACAGAATACTAATACAATGATACTTAAATAGACTAAACTGGCAGAGTAAAACTGTTAGATCTAAGCACTGTGCTTTCAATAGACAATCAATACAAATAATAATTTCTAAAGTTACTTGCAGCCACTAATTACTTCATTAGAGAGCACATAACTTTGTACACACATATAATAATATCTAAATATATGTACAGACACATAAGAGCAGGGCTATAGTTTAAAATGTACACTCACTGAATTGTAAATAAAAGTGAAGCGGGATAGGAGGGGAGATTCATCAAAAAACCAAAGTTAAAAGCACAGCTTTAGGTTGATGTTTCAATGCACACCTGTCCATTTCATACCTAATGTGGTACAACAAATCAACCAATACTGACCCATAAGGAATGAAGACAATGCACCAGAAAGTACAGTCTAAGGTATCCAACTGATGATGATGGACAGACAGCCTAACTTAACAGTTGGTTTGCACTAGATGCAGTGCGCTCACAACTAGTCCCATAGAAAATCTCTTATGATAGCCCTTGTCCAGCAGTGGATGTCCTATGGCTGATTTGATACTGATTATTTATTTATTACTATTTATTTTAATTTATGTAGATTTTATTTAATTTAAGATTAACAGATATAAAAGATTTTTGGATTGATCAATTATTTTTTTACAGAAATAGCGCGGGACTTCCTCCATGCCACAGGGCAGGCTACAGTTGTAGGAGGTATTGCATCTCCAGTACATGATGCTTACGGCAAAAAGGATTTAGTCGCTGCACAACACAGGTAAACAGTGAACTGTTGGAATAAATATTTAAAGTATTTCCTGGTTTATGTAATATTCAAAGAAACAAAATTACTGATCAATTTAATAGTCAAGTTTTGATATTTAACATTGCATAATTATGATTTGGCAGTTGTAAAATTGTAGTTTGTAATAAAATGTATATAAAAATATAACTCCATTAGTGATGATATATTTCATTTGAAATCGTTTACAAAATTTATGCAATTTGTATTATCAAACATTTGTTACATCACTATTTGACCACCTGTGGCTTTTCATTGTTTTTTATGCGTTAAAATGGTAAATTTAAGTTATTAAGTTTGAACATGTTTTGATTACAGTTTATAGATTTTAGTCACATGTTTACATTTACTTTGTGGTTTTTACTGAAACAATAGTATAGTATGGACAATAATATAATAATTGGACTTGTTCTATTGTTTATTCATTGCAAATAGATGGCCCTGAAGTTGAAGATGTTAGTGATCCCATTTTGTGTGCCAAAGATTGTGGGTTCAATCTCCACTTATCTGATCATATTCATATTTGTTCTGTGTCTGGGTGTTAAATGTATGCAGTATGTTTGTTATTCCTCTGTTGTCTGATGTCTGTAACACAAGTGCTTCAAGAGATTTATAACATAGTCAGATCAATGTATGAGATGTTGTGTGTATTTGATTTACAGTTTGTGAAATAATATGCACTTCCGTTAATTGTTCTTGATTGTTATACTATGGATTATATAAATTAAACATTAAATAACATTGTTCACAAGGTACTACATAAATAAATTTAGTATGATGAGATTATTAAACCACTTTAGTATAAATATTTACCTCTGCTTATATATAACAACTCTGTTTCTGTATGAGCATGCTACCATATACTCAACATTTATGCAGATATACAAACATGAACTTTATATGTATGTTTGCTGTGAAGTAGCGGCTGAATAAGAATAGAACCTCATCCTGTAGCAGATGTCGTTAAAGGCAGCTAAGATACCAGAGCTGACAGATAGAAGTATATCCATCCGAAACAGTGTTACTAAGGTGCAAATAAACGTCCTCGCGGACGGGCAGCAGCATCCCTGTCGCGATAGCTGCGCTCTGCGATTGCCAACACGCTTGCCCAGCGCGGCAATTATAGGCAAAATTAAATTCCCCTTCCTTGGGGATGCCTATGTTCAGCTGTGGACTTCCAATGGCTGATATGACGATGATGATAATGATATGTACATATTTCTTATAGATTTAATTCTCTATTTTTTTGCCAATAGAATATCAATGCTGAAACTGGCGTTACGTTCCTCTGCATGGGTTAAGGTTTCCGAGTGGGAGACACAGCAGTCTGGCTGGACGAGGACCAGGGTATCGCTTCAGTATCACCAGGTGAGTGTCAGGATAATATCTTATGCGTACATTATCGTCACGGAAGTGTCTGACTAGCGAGTACGTCTGAAATATACCACCAAGCTATTGCCTCGGGATAAGTCTAGTCTTGGGGTACCGGTGGAATAGACTAGTATCTCCCCCAGTTCAAGATGTCGTAAGAGGCAACTAAGATACCGGAACCGACAGATCTATCGACAACAGCAAATCGTTGAAAAGCAACGCTCTACGATTATCACCACGTCTATGTAATGGTAAATAAATTTCAACCTTTTTTGGAGAGTATATGTTCAACAGAGAACGTGCAAGAGATGTGATGATAGTTGCTTTGGAAATAATTTTCAGTCTATTTTATCACCAGGAGAGCTTTTAACTATGTAGAAATTCTGCTAAACCGCCTGGGTTATAAGTATCCAGCAAGGATGACTCATTTTATTTTAGGCTTATTTTTTAAATGTTTTGTTTATTATATACCGAAAATGTGGTTAATCAGATAAAAATACGATGTGCGTGTGAGTGAACTAGCAATACTATAGACTAGTTACATATTAAAAAATATATGAAGATTGAGGGATGCTTCGGCCCTCGGATTACCTGTTACGTTTTAGTAGTACGCTGATCCCTAATTAGTGGGGGGTGGTATATTTATTTAAATTTATTGCATATATTATTTATTAGAGCATTATCTCCCAGTAAACCATTACACGAAACAGAAAAAAATATTTATATAGTAGTGCAGACAATATATATAGATAATAGATAAACGTTACATACATATTTGTGTAAATAAACCCAATGAATACATATGATTATAAAAAATATATTAGAAGATATAATAGATAGGAAAAATAACGTACATCACAAATAAAGTTATATAGTTAGAGAAGCAGAATCAGGAAAGAGAGTACGGAGAAAGCGTGGTTCTGGTGGTTTTGCCAATTTTTTGTCGCTAACTAATTAGTAGCCTGTATTCGTTTCTTTGCCTGATCGTGTTAGCAATGATGGGATCCGTAAAAATACCAAAGAATCCAGCATAACCAGCGTATTAGCAAGTTAAAATGGCAATCCACAGATTATATAGAAGTATTCAGCACGCAAACAAATAAGCATACGGTCCGCTTGATGATAAACGTGACTGCAGCCTAAAGACACTAGTGTCACCACAAATATATCACTATAGTGTCTTATCGTTGCTTGCCGCCAACCCTGTGAACCGCCAAATAGCATGTCCGCATTGTTGTGTTCCTGTCTGAAGGGTGAATTTACTGTGGCATAATATCTTCAAGTCACAAGGTTGGCAACGCGTTAGTGATATCCTTGTGATATTACGAGCGTCTAAAGGCTGCATTGACGCTTACTGTCACGCGGACTGTACGCTTATTTGTCGACCTGGGCCAATAGAAAAAAAACTTATCTAATGCACTTTTAGGACACAATTAACGGGCACACATCGAACTTCTCCACCATTGACCCTGACCCGCCCACATGGCTGCCAGACGATGTCGTCAACATCAACAACAACATCGACGAGCCAGACAACGTGCTGGACCAGCTCAACAATGGACACAACAGCCAGGTCACCGTCAAGCTGCTCTGCGGCGCTGATCTGTTGGAGTCTTTCGCCACGCCTGGACTCTGGTCTGATGATGACGTGAGTTTGTTTGTGGTTGGAGTATCATCAACGTCTCGACCCTGAGATAGTAAGATACGTTAGTAGTCATTTAGTGAAATTATCGGGTAATCTAGACGTGAAGTACCGACAGTAGAATAGTACCTACCTCTATATCAGGTGTAAGAGACGATAAAGGTACCAGAACTTTCTTTATAATCTGGAAGACGGCAATATTAGACGTGCTGCATTCTCCAATTGTCAAACGTTTTACAACGTTGAACTACGTATTGTATTGCATTACATCGAAAGAGGAGCCGTGTGGTACCGGCAGAATAGAATAGTATCTCCCACTGCAGCAGGTCTCGTTCGTGGCGACTGAGTTGCCAGAATCGATAGATGGCGGTATATCCATCCGATACAGTGCAGCTCAAATGGACAGGGTGGGGATAGGCAGCAGCAAACTCATCGCGATAGCTGCGCTCTGCGATTGCCAACACGCTTGCCCAGCGCGGCAATTATGGGCAAAATTTTTCTTCCCTTGGGAAAACCTATGTCCAGCGGTAGACTACCAATCATCATCATCATATCAGTGATGATGATGATTAATGTATGTATTCATGTCATTTTTCCATATCTTGGATCACATTATAGAAATTTTAGTAGGGGTCCCTATTTTTTTAAGCGGACTTAATGCCTAGTGGCATTATCTACCAATCAACCGTCAGGTAAACAGAAAACACATAAATTTATATAGATGTATAGAATTACAAATCAGAAATGCACACAAAATATATACGTATTTGTATATAATGTCATCATGTATCATGGTATACAAGACCTCTAGGTGAAGTCTACTTCATGTAAATTACTATATTTCTTTTTTCGTCTAATCGCCAGTTGGAGACGATAGTCGGTCGGCACGGGTTGGTGGTGGTCTCCCGCGCCGGCAGCGACCCCGGCAAATTCATCTACGAGTCGGACATGCTCTACAAACACCGGGTGAGTGTTTACATTAAATATGCTTCTCTTTATCATTCTCACCACCAAGACCTGGATGGGATCCGTATACCCGTATCTGTATCCAATCTCATTTTTAAAACTGTTGCACGATCAGAAGCGGGACATAAGTTAAACGTAAATGTATTCAGGATTATATTTGCTAGAAAAAATCTACCAGTCTCAGGCTTCAGGTGGAACTCGAACCTGCGGCACAATGGTAGATCAATCCCTAGTGTGACAGGAAGCGCAATCGCAGCTTATATACGCTCGTGTTATCACAAGGATATATCATCAGCGCATTGCCGAGTGTGTGACTTAGAGATAGTATGTCACATTACCCAGTAAATTCATTGCCTTATTCACCTTTCTAACCGGAACACAGCTGTTTGGCGATTATCATCATACCAGGTATTGAAAGTCCACTGCTGGACAGCCTCTCCAAGAACGGAGGTTTTTGCCCATAATTGCCCTGCTGGGCAAGCGTGTTGGCAACCGCAGAGCGCAGCTACCGCGACGGGGATGCTGTTACACGCTGCTGCACTGTTTCGGATGGATATACCGGCATCTGTTCTGGTACCTTAGTCGACTCTCACTACACCTGGTGCACTGGGAGGTACTATTTTATTCTGCCGGTATCTCACGGCAGTATATGGAGATAGTAATATGTGAGAATGGGGCACAAATGCAGACGACCTTTGTATGAGGTCTATAAACCTCATGTAAGATATTTTAAGTGATATTAATAATGTTGCTTGCACTTGCACTTTCAAAACAATTTATTAGCGCCAACGCTGGCAAAGGTTCCAATAACACCAACCACTGGGTGTTGGTCGATCCTTTATCACCGCTGGTTTTATTTTCAGGTTCTTTTCTAGTGGCTCGCGCAATGGTAAACTTAGTTAAGACCCGTCTGGTGCCTGCAGACTAGTTGTAAGCCACTTAATGACTTACATATTCAAATGACATTACCCTATAAGGTCATCAGGGTTATCTGACTGATAACCCCGATGACCCTATAGGGTAATTAAGTAATATAGTGATTAGTAAATTATTATTTATAAATAGGTACCAGAACCAAAAGATAGCGGTATATCTATCCGAAACAGTGTAGCTCAAATGTACCGGGCTGGAATGGGTTGTCCCTGTCGCGGAAGCTACGGGTTTGCCAACACCCTTACTCAGCATGACAGTATGGCCATAATCCCTCTTGCTTGGGGAGGCCTGTGTCCAACAGTGAACTTCCAATGGCTAATATGATGATGATGATAATAGCATTTATAGATTATAATTCGTTTTAAAAGGGCCTTTGATAGGTCAATTAAATATAGATATTTTTAACGTTTGTCTTAAAGCGACTTCACTTATTGTTCCTCATATCATTATTTCTTTTTGCTGTAGTATCTTAAAATAAAACAAGCATCTCTAGTCTTTAATCGTTATTTCTAGAACAACGTGACCCTCGTCACCAACTACATAGTAAACGACGTCAGCTCGACCGTGATCCGGCGCCTGGTGCGGCGCCAGGAGAGCGCCAAGTACCTCACGGACGATGCCGTGCTCGCGTACATACGCCAGCACCGGCTGTACGGGGCGCAGACCGGCGTCACGTGAGTGTCCATGTCTCTGTCCACCAGTGTGGCCGGTGTTCGCCATGAGATCGCCAAGTTCCTCACGAACGACGGGGTGCTAGAGTACACACTTTGTCTTATGGGGCTTCTGTATCTTTGAATCTTTAGGTAATACTTTGCATTATTGAGGTCATCTGTCCCTTTAAATCTTCTGTGTACGGTGTGGTAGATGCATCTATAGTGATGGGACGATGGCGATTATTATGTTTAATCGATATTTACAGGTGGGGGTATATAGTATTTATTTGTATGGGTCATGAGTTATTTTTTTTGGTATAGTTGCATGTTGTTATAGAATAGATAATGGATTAATAGTTATTCACTTATTTAAAATTTAGTTTGTCCTAAGAGTCAAGTTTAAATCGAATATAAATTTAATATTACAACTTTATCAAATTAACACAATGTATAATTACGCAGTGATGTTAACGGTAACTAACGCGCGCTCTCTCCCACGCTGCCCGGACACAGTGAGTATAACATCATAAACGACCTGCTCGCCTCATACGACAAACGTTCACCGCAAGACGTGGTCATGGCCTCCCCTGAGGAGGCCAGCTTCAAAAACATACTCATCTCCATCCGCGACAAACCATCCATCATTGATGAGACAATAACAATCAAACGGGCCAAAAAGACTAACTTCCTCTTGCCTAACTCACACACGGACTCGGTCAGCCCGATCATTGGCCCCATAAAACCCAAGATGGCGTACGTCGACCGTGTCCCGGCGAGCTACGTGCCAGGGAAAGCGGTGAAGATAGTCAGCGATGTAAACCAACACGCCATCAAGGATGAGAAGGTGAGTCTGGTCAGTTTCGCGGAGTCCACATACAGGTCGTTAGACAGTTACTTGTCCAAGGACGACGGAGACTTCGACCTGTACAAACGCCGCGTCAGCGAGAGCAACGTCGAACAGAACATGAATATAGACAACGTGATCAAGAAACGGTGTTCCTCAACTATCAGGAAGCTGAGGCCTGAAGAGATGAAGAAGAGCAAGTCGGAGGTCAGCAAGCTGTGCGACAAGATGAAAAGCATCAAACTGAAGGACAGAGAGGCTGGTCGGAATTATAAGACTAGGAGCTGCAATGATATCGTTAGGCTGATTCTAACCAAACATGGTATACACGTTATAAGTGACACTGAGGCAATAGTTTAGATCAGCCATCGGCAACAGGCGACCGTCGTAAATTTTAGCGAGTTAGCATTCAAAAGTAACAAAATAAAATATCTTTTACTCAATTAGGCCTAATTACGGGCACTTTTGTATATATAACATTAAAAATAGATATATAATCATACTACTGACTTTACTACAAGGCTACGATGCACAGACAGATTTACATATCGTAGCTGTCAACGTTCAGCAAGCCTACTATAGTGATAGACTGCCATCACTGGGCGGATCTTACAAGATTACTGCAAGCTCATTACGAGATCCGTCAGAAAAGAGCCTGTAAGAAAAACTGACGGCTTGAAAAACTGATACATATGAGGTCTCATCAATTAAGGCCGTCTTTGGTACCTCACTCTCATCTCATTTTTTCTAAATAGCAGTATTCTCATTGCTATCTTCCGATTTGAAGGGTGTCTTCAAGTCACAAGGTTGGCAAAGCATTAATGACATCCTTGTGATATCACGAGTGTCTGCAGTGACTATCATGCGGACTGTTAGCTTTTTTGTCGACCTGGTCTTTTAAAAAACAAAAACCAGGTAACCTAGAATACCTATTGCATAGCTACATAACTGCATACTCTCAATTTAATTACATTTGCGGCTCATCTATATATCAAGTTGTCCTTATGTGGCTATTGCTTGCGGAAAGGTTGCCGATCGCTAGATAGTGGGTAGGTACAAATTAAAAATACCGAACCTATCTCTGACTTTGCTATTAGCAGCAAGGATAACGATTTTGTCGTAGGAATATATTGGGTACCTATTACGTATCGAAGACTAACAGGCGGTCTGGTCAGTAAAGAGTATATCACGGGTTAAGTTAAGAATGTCGCTTGGAAAGGGAACATATATGATATGATATGATGACATCATCATCATATTAGCCTCTTAATGATCAATGTTGGCCATTTGTAATAATATCAAAGCTTTTATGTCATCAATAGTGATGTTCCGTTGGGTTATATGTTCGATTTAAAACAACTCCCGGGAAGATTGAAGTTGAGTCTAAATCGATTAATCGAATAACAGATATAGTGATCGTAATCTCCACATTAGCTTTATCTGTGACAAATACCAAGTTTATCCGATGGCGAAATTGCATGTGTGTACGTACACAACAACATATCCTACTCACACATGTCAAATCATCGCAATCGATAATTTATCTATAATAGCGAGTCGTTGAGTTCAAAATTGACTGTAAAAATTTGACAGATTTAGTTAGAAAGTGTTGCTTACCGTACATAGTTAAATCGAGAAGTCAGTATTAATTGGATGCCAAAATCGGTTATGTGATTATTTGGCTCATCAGTTCTCTAGTAACTGTCCAAAAGTTATTATTTAACTATTCGTTGAGGCTTATTATTAAATTTATTATATCGTAGAAATTACTCTGCACATATTCTACGTAGTGATTCTCTAATTTGGAATGAGCCTACGAAAATTTCGTTTACTGAGAGCGGCATAAATTTTATCGTTTAGCCGAAATTGACAGTTATAACAATTCTTTCAGACTTATATCTAGAGAGTTGGTATAGTTAGAAAGGGTTCTCATCGCGCAACCATTAAGCATGTAGGTATGTGAAGTATAATAATAATAATTATTATATACTCTTTATTGTACACCAGGAAAAACAACACAAGAACATCACAAAAACATGGAATAATAGGTATAAGAGGCGGCCTCATCGCTAAATACAAGTTAGAGGTGAATTTAGTACAATAAACAAACATATATACATATAAACATACACATACATTCAAATACATATAAAGGATATAGTTACAGAACAAGGAATATCAAAGTGACAGGCAATACTCCTTCACCATTCTCTTAAAATAGAAAGAGAACGAGCAGATCTCACTTCAAGAGGGAGTGCATTCCATAAACGGACTGCTTGAACTGTAGCGTTTAGCGGGTATTCTTTTCTATCCCTACGGTGAAGGATTTGTTTTGAAACAGGTGGAAGTTGGTCCTTAGGGACGTCCATGAATCTAATATAACTATAGAAGTTTTGGTATTGTCGCGTATGGTAGATGTAATAAACGTGTATATTGGATATCAGATTTATCCTTAGTTAAGTATAGAGTTAATAATTTCTTAATCAATTGTTTAGTACAAATCTCCTAGCGTTGCTTAGGGATCGATACTTAATTTATCGATATGTTTTTTATAGATATTCTTTCGATGTCTTCCAATTAAAAAATATATCTAAATCTATTTTAATGTTAATATGTATTATTTGTTTAAACATTTATTGTCATAATGCTGTTTTATTTATATGATACAAAAGAAAATAATTCTGTATATCGTTAAATTACTTCAGAATGGTTTTCATGTCAATGAAAGAAAAACCAGAGAGTTTAATTCACTATAAGACTTATGCGAAACTTTTTGACGAATTTATTTTTAAATTAATCTTTTAGCTGCGTTTATACCTATTAAAAATCTTACAAAGTTATGTATTAAGGCTACACTGCCTTGAGAAATATAGCTTTTTGTCTAATGTTCGAAACTAATATAAAATATTAATGTAAATACGGGTTACTCAGGTCTGGTCTGGTATGGACATAGGCGTATCTGGGGGGCCGGGAGAGCCGTGCCCCCCAGAATGATCTAGTGCCCACCCCAGGATGTAGGGCTACCGATTCGAAAACTTGTACATTACCAAGTTATCTTTAAGGGGCCGCATGTACGGTATTATCTTTTTTTCATTTATTAAATGTTTATCGATATTTGTCAATTAGAATTATAAGAATTTAACCTCACTAGTGGAATTATACTAAGGATGAGTTTACACAACTATCGATCCTGATGTGGAAAAAAATACTTTTTGTTTTTATTATAGACCATAGGCACTTTATAGCAAAAGATCGCTTACAAATGTAAATTAATTATTTTAATTACATTTTATTTGAATTACATTTAATTACAATTTACAAATTATTTTACATATTATTTTAATTTATTATGTAATAGTTACTCGTATTTAAAATAGCCTCTTATTATCTCTAACTACATTACAAAATATTATATGACTAAAAATGTTCATTGATAATCCGTTTTGAAACATCGCTACAACACTTTGTTTATTCATAAGCTATAAGTACATATATAGAAAATAATATAAACATAAAAGATTTTATAAAAAAAAAGACTTACTAAAATATATAAAAAAATATAGATGTCAGATTAAAGTTATATCTATTGTATACTTAATGTAGTGTTGTAGCTTTTGTATAAAAAAAAGTAAAATGACTAAATAGTTTTACTATTATTATTTGTAAACACAAACGTACTGTCAGCCAAAAAAAATACGCACTTATCACGTAATGAAATAGTTAAATAGGTGGCACGGGAAAAAATATTTTTATGTCAGAGTTATTGCGACGCTAGCGCCACCAGCGGCGGTGAGCGGAAGTAACGAAACGCCAGCGCCACCTATAAGCGTTAGACAGAGTTTATGACGTAGTGAACACGTTCAGAAACTGTGAGCGTATCGTTGATATTCTGCTCAGTGCCTATCTTGAATTATAATTAATGTCTGTGTAAAAATGTGATTTTCAATAAAAGGTGTTTGGACTCAATTATAGTGATTTGGCCCATTGGGAAAGTGTTGGTTGATCCGCAAAATATGTCCTATAGAACAGTTTGCAATAGTTGGCTGGCTGTACTATAATATAAAGCTCAAATTATACTTCCTTTAGTATTTAAATATATTTATATGTCTCAATATTCTACAAATTATATAGCATACACTTGTTAATTGACGGCGACGTCAAAGAGAGATTATTAGACATATTACAATTAAAACGTGATGTTGCCGGCACATTTGTAAGATATAACCGACCTAGATTGACACGGCGAAAATATGGATCCCCTTATGATGATGATGACTGCCACAACTCAAAACTGTAATTTTTTTACACCTTTCGCACTATATTCCATCGCATAGGGTTAATTAATTCGGAAAGAAAACGTTAACATGTTGTCGTTAAAATATGCCCGAAGTAATTCTACGTTTTTTTATGTTTGCTAATAATTGCGTTCTTTCTAGAATTGTAGAAAAATCTTATTTTGAGTTGATACAGTTTCGTTTGGGGGTGTGTGAGGTCATTTTCATGTTATGTCAAAGTCTAGTACATTTAAGTTCCGCCTTTACCAGGGCGGCGCTATCGTCTACGGGAATTCCGAGCCTTTGACACCGACGTTCGAAATGAAGTTTACTTGAGGTAAACGTCACACAAGGTTAGGTAAACGTCAGACAAGGTTGTCTGCATTGGTTCATCACCTATTTTTACCGCTAAAGTTTGCATTGTTGTTCTGGTTTTAAGAGATAGTGATATTACTGGGTAATGTGACGTAATACCTTCAAGTCACGAGGTTGGCAATGTGTTTTCGTGACATCATTATTATATCACGAGCGTCCATTGGCTGCTGTGACGCTTATCATTCGGACTGTACCCTCGATTGTCGACCTAGTCTAAAAAAGAAATCAAAACGAAAATCTATAATTCGTAATTCAGACTGGGATAACTAGCCAACATCTCTGCCAACTGTTTATTATTATTCCTATTGAATAATTAACTTACATAATTGGTAATTGACATCAATATACAGTTATTATAATGTAGCATATTAACCTTTTATGTCTGTGTTTTTGAGTTTGATATAGGTTGTAGTTTTCTGTCTGATTTGTATAGGTCTATCCTTTGACTAATATTTTTTTAAATCCAGAACACGTCGCGTACTTGCGTCGTGGAATAATATTTAAAGAATGCTTTCAAAAACTGTCTCCGTAAATGCACAAAATAGCAAATAAACCTATTAATGTTTGCCAAAAAGATTTAGATCAATCGATATTACACTCTCAAATAGAGTTATTGAGCACAAAATTGATTGTAGATATCTGACAGATTGGTATAGGTCGAATCTTCGGCTAATATTTTTTAAATTCAGAACTCATCGTGTTCTGGAGCTTTGGGATTATATTTAAAGAATGCTTTCAAATACTGTTTCCGTAAATGTACCAATTAGCATATAAATCAATCAATTCAATCAATCGATATTACACTCTCAATCAGTGTTATTGAGCTCAAAATTGTTTGTAGTTTTCTGACGTATTGGTATAGGTCGACCTTTGGCTAAAGTTTAAATTAAAAATCGCGTTCTGAAGACGTGGAAGATTAATAAGAATGTTTTCAAAACTGCCTCCGTGAATGCACAGTTCTATACTCGTATATCTGTACAACACGATGTGCCGGCAACATCTTACATACCATTTTGTATATAAGGCTCCCGACCTATACGCCCTCTGTGATAGTTTTCGAACCTTTTACTAATGTTCCAAAGAATAGTTATTATATAAATGCCAAATATGCTTGCTATGTTCCGTGACCTGAGATGATAGTATTATTGACGTATAGCTTTTTAATAATGTTAATGAATAATATGCAGATTTTATTAGTGTAAGCTTAATTTTTGTATGAGCCTAATGTAGTTTGTTTAACTAAATTTGAATATATTTATTTATTTTTATGTATAGACTAAAGAATTAGTATTAATAAGTATGTGTATTTTTTAACAGATCAACCTACACAAATGTGTTAGTTTCGCAAATGACATTTAGCTTTTTAAGAGCCGTTGAATTCAAATTTGTTGTGATATTTTGAAGTATTTGTGTAGCTTGGTCTGTTGCTTTGTGTGTTAATGTGGTGTTATTTACGATTCCATAATTTGACAGGCCCGATAGCGCAGATGGTAGTGATCCTATCTTGTGCGCCAAAGGTCGTGGGTTCGATCCAGGACAAATATTTTTATGATGAATATTTGTATTTGTTCTGTGGGTGTTATTTATATGTATTAAAGTATTATATTTGTAATTTCTCTGCTGTCTGATATCAGTAGCACACGTAATTTAAGCTAGATATTTATCTCTGATGCGGGTCAATGTATCAGATGCCGTGTGATTTTTTTTTTATTTTATTGATACCCGGGTCTGTCAAGATTTCTCAACCAATTTAGAACCTAATGTCGCACATATAAGACTTTACAATGAGTTGACAAATTTTGACAGATATACATAAAACGACGTCAATGTACACAAGCAATCAAACTGCGCAAATCTCTAGGAATTTCGCATTTAACAATAGAGCGACTGAGTTGAAAATCGACTGTGACATTTTCACAGGGATTGTGCAGTTTGATCTGAAGCTTTGTGTAAATATTTTAAAACTGCATGCACATAACACGAATGGTAATAATTGAGAAGTATATTGACCTAGATATAGTGAAATATAGGTACTCAAAGCTACAGTTAACTTTCCTATATTCTACTATTATTATTACAGATTAGAATAGTACCACCCCTGTACCAGGTGTCGTAAGAGACCACTAATGTACCGACCAACAGATGGCGGTATAGCCATCCGCAACAGGGAGCAAAATGTACGGGGCGGGGATGGACAGCAGCATCCCCGTCGCGAAAGCTGCGCTCTACGATTGCCAACACGCTTTACCAGCGCGGCAATCAGGGGCAAAATTCCCTCTTTCTTGGGGGAGCCTATGTCCAGCTGTGGACTTCTAATAGCTGATTTGGTGTGGTGTTATACTAGTATTGAGAATATTTGACAAAATTGCTTAGGTTGATCCGTAGCTTTGCGTACACACTTTAACGTTAATTTGTTTTCTTTTATAGATTTCTATTCGGATTTGTTCTTCTTGTTTGACATATTTTCCGCTATATAGTCTTTTTCTTATTTTTTCGATATTGTATACTTAAAGATTGGTGTTATATATTTTACATTTATTCGAGTATATAATGCATTGGTAAAGTTATTTGGTTTATTTCTTTCCGTGTTGCAATTAACTTGGGTACATTTTTCAATTATTTATTATATATTTATATAAATATACATATTTATCATATTCTGTCATAATGAGCACACCATTTTGAATATTAAATTTAATTAAATGAAATGATTCACAGTTGTTACCCGAGTTGAGTGCACTGTTCATTGAATGAAATTCCTTGTTATTGATTTCTTCCTATGCTTTCATTTTTAGATTGAGCTTTTATGATGGATTTGTTAAATATATATATAGAAGTATATATATATATATACTTCTAGATATTTAATATTTCACGAAATAATTTTTAAGAAATGAATACTGAATTTATTTCTTTAAATTACAAACGATACATGTAAATGCATCCTTAATTGTACATAATATTTAAAGGTACCTTATATTTATATGGTATATAAAGGTATCTCATTTATAAAATTTTCGTGCCAGTGTTCGTTACCACACTCCTTGACCGATTGTTATGAATTTTCACATGCACATTTTAGGTATGAGAATCGGCTACTATCTATTTTTCATACCCCTAACTGATAAGGGTTATCCAACCCCAACATTTTTTTATAGATTCTATTTTCAAATTCTACTGGGGTCAAATGGTACTACAATCAAACTTATATTTTAGTAAATTATATTATCATAATAGCTCTTCCTTCCCCCCCCCCGCTGCCCCCTCCCGCTAACATGTGTGATTGTGTGCGTAGGGAGGCGGTTGCCCGTTGTAGCTGACATGTTGCGCGCGCGGCGACACCGACCGGGTATAGCCGAAAGCGCGCATTCTGCCTGCGTCACTCTACTCTTGCGGACGCGTTGTTTTAAGAGATTGACTTGGGATTGATTTACCAATGGAATTTAAATGAAGTTTTTAGGGCAATACAACGATATATTGTCCTAAGACAACGACATGATACGATACATATACCGTAGGTACGGGTAACTTTTACCCTCAGGGGTAACTTTGACCACACCACAAAGTGTAAAAGGCAAAATTATTTAAATAGTATTCATTGAACGTATATCGTGTAGAACATGGTTTTATTTTAAATGTAGTATAATTGTATTTCTTTATGTGGGCTAAAGTTACACCTCATGGTCAAAGTAATCCGTGTTTACTGTATTTAAAGCAAAGGTAGTTGTTCCATGCGATGGTGTAAATTGTCTAAGTATAGATATGTGTCGCATTGTGTCGAGTCTAATGGACACGTAGGAGAGAACATACAGAAGAAACTCTTCAATCTTTTAAACCAACGCGTGACTTTTAGTTTAGTTTGATGTGTTGCTGATAAGTGTAATGGCGATTCTTTTGTTCTTTGGATGTCATTAGCTTTTAATTTGCGTACTAATATTTTTGTGAATTTAACTATAGCTTTTTGTTAAAGAACTCGCTTTCTATAACGAGAGACGTTTTTAGGGGATATGTAATTGATCGAAATATATTTAAGTAATTTAATGATATTTGCAATAATTCCTCTTGATGATATGTTTCGCTCATTTGACATTTCCCCTAGTGAAGTTACCGGACAAGAAGAGAGCGTTGACTCGTGCGTTTTATTTCCTTTATTGTCTGTTTATTACCACTATCTATATATAGCAATATATAGCCGACAAGCGGTGCAATACCGATAAGAAATAGTGTAATTCGACCGCGTTATCAAGATATGACTTGAGTTTAAACTTGGAAATACAAAATGAAAGTATTTTTTTAACGGCTTTAATACGCGGGTGTTTTAACTTGTTACAATTTTTGTTCTACATTTCATGTAATTTGCTGCTACCGTTTCTGAACGCCACGGAAACCGCGTTTGAATGACGTTAATAAAATCTTATATTGTAAAATTAAACTATGTTGGAGGTACACAATTAAAATTTCATTTAGAAATTAATCGTGAAAAAGTATGTACGTGCAATTTTAGAGACTGCACCAAATCGGATTATTGCTTTTTTTTGTTGTGTTCGTAATTGCCGGGACAAGGTTTGTCCGGGATTAACGGGATAGGGAAGTATGTATGGAAATAATGTATCATCAAATATTAAGGCAAAGACGGGAATTAAATTAACTTTCATCATACCATTCATTGGCAGTCCATTGCTGGACATAGGCCTTCCGAAGAAAGTGGGAATTTTACCCGAGTTGGCAATCACAGAGCGTAGATTTCGCAACGGGGATGCTGCTGCCCATCCCGCCCTGTGCATTTGAGCTTCACTGTTCTCGGTGGATATACCGCCATCTGTCGGTTTCGGACCTTAGTCGTCTTTTACGTCACCTGGTACAGGTACTATTCTACTTGCTGGTACCTCACGGCTACGGCACGTACCTACAAAGCTAACTTTGTAACGGAATAAAAATGTATTGTATACCCGGACGAAGTAGGGGCCGGTCGCTAGTTAGGAATAAAACGCACGTCTTGTCGTAGCTTCTGTCTGTGTATCCACTGTGAGTGGACCAATTTATTTATTATAGTTTCTGTAATGTTATTGTGCTTTGGTTTTATATTATTTTCGTGTCAATGCGTTGGGGCATTTTTGTAGAAGTTAAGATTGTAAGGCGGGATATATTTTTGGATGTGTTTTGGAGGTGCGTATTCGATCCTCGATCAATGTGATAATAATGTTAGTGTGGGGGTCCTTTGTGGTAGTGGGGGTACGATTGAATATCCCACTGTAAATTTCTAATTTCCAAATGATATTGGAACAGACCTTGATACGATTTCCGTTGGAGAAATGTGTCAGTTTAAAACTTATATGCTATTAGAAGTTTTTTAATGGTTATTTGATAGTTTGAGATAATAAATAAATTAATAATTATAGCAGCTGTAGAACGTCCATTGCTGAACTTTGGTCTTCCTAGGGGGAGTTTTGCCCATAATTGGCACGCTGGGTATGCGTGGTGGTGAGAGCTTTGCGCAGTTTTGCGTCGGGAGTGCTGCTTCCCATTCCCGAATTGTTGAATTAGTCGGCTCTGGTACCTCAGTCGCTTCTTGCGACACCTGATACAAGGGGAGGTACTATTCTACTCTACCGCTATCCATCGGCAAGTTATATTATGGTATATTACATTTTTATGCCTACATATATCGCTAAACAAAAAAAATATGCGAGCATTTTGCGTGTTTCAAGAATTAGCGGATTTTTTTTTAAGTTTCATTAAGCCTTTAAGTCATATTTACAGTGGGATTACAAGTACTTATTCAGTTTTCTTAAATATTTATGTATGTTGTCTAAAATTTCAAATTTAATTTGAAACTACGAATCTCCTGTCATTTTCGTCTTTGTGTTCACATTTTAATAATATTTAGCTAAACTTTATGCTCGTTTTTGAACACAAAAGTGAAAATGACAACACGGCGACAGTACTTCCTCGTGACGTATTAAAATAAGTGTAAAATAGTATTCAGAGCATTCTAAGAGTTGATTTAACGTTTAGTACAATGTTGAGTTTTAACAAGAAGTGATACATTTGTCCTGTACATGGCGTCAAAATGTAAGACAAACAGACGGCTTAATGTTCATTGCACATAGTCCATCATAAGCTTTCGCAAGCTATAATAAATTGCCTGTCTGGGCAGGCGTGGTGTTAACTGCAGACCAAAGCTTCGTGACTAATAAATAATGAACTCACTAATTTATCTACATTAAAAAAAATGAAAGAAATAAATTAAGATAAGTCGCTTAAAGCACTTGTGTAGTGTAATGTGTATAGTTTACGAGGCGATGTCGCGTTTATATATTACAGTAAGATCAGAAAGAAATTATGCACATGCTATAATACGTGATACTAATATGAAAATTCAGCGAATATGTTTCGAACGAACTAGAAACAGTTGTGACAATAACTCGTCATACATACTTGACCTTTAACGTGTTCTGAACTTCATCACATATCAGCTATAAGACGTCCACTGCTGGACATAGGCCTTCCCAAGTAATCTTCAATAGGACCGGTTGTATGCGGCCTGTGTCCAGCGCGATCCTGCTGTTTTAGTCACATCGTTTGTCCATCTTGCGGGTGGACGCCCTACGCTGCGCTTGCCGGTACGTGGTCTCCATTCCAGAACTCTAAGACTTTTTTAATTCTAAACTTAATTACGCCTTATTTGGAGAGGACGTTGTAATTGCTTAGTATAGAAAAGAGGCTACTCTTAATGTTAAAATAAAATTGTCACTATATGGGAAATATAAAATAAATCCGAACGAGCTCTGAATGGTATTTTACATACCTACGAATCTACATATAAACAATATGTACTTAATTATGTTTGTAATTATTTCTGTCCGTAGACCATCTTCGACATGTTTTTCAATATGATTTTGCATAAATACGTATCTGTTGATTAATGATTTACAGTAATAAGATTTATACATAATGCTTGCAAGTGCTTTGGATAGGGGAAGTCCCGTTATCGATTATGCAAAATGATATTCCATTTATGAATTGTTACCATAGATAATGCAACGCGTTCTCTTTCCCACAATATCGCATGAATACTTTTTTATTGTTTTATTGTAAGCTAGTTTGTTGTGATAGCATGCATTTAAAAGTCCTGGTCAATATTATACACCGTCTGTAGGAATATTCTTGTCTTGTTACTTATTCTGTTAAATCTAATTATCGAAGTTAGTGTCTCTGCAACTTTTTATCTAGTTCATATGGTAATAGCAATTTTCTTATAATTTAAAGTATGATCGTTTGTATATTATATTGTTATTTGTTTACAAATTTTGTTTTAATGTATCCTCGTATCACTTTCAGATTATTAATTTTATTAATCCCTAATCCATAACATATTTGTCTTTATCATTTTGTTATTGATATTAAATCGAAAGATTATAATGATATAAAAGGCGGATTTGTTTTGCAATTATTTTAATACATTAAGTATTAATTGTTAAAATTTGTACCTACTACCATTTTATTACCTAACGCGTGAAGCATTATTCACGCGTCTATATGCAACAATAAGATATAGGATCAGATTATTTATTTCAGGATAGGATACAGATAATTTTTTTTTTAAATATATAATAAACGGAACTAAGAAATAATATGTTTTTGTGTTATAAAAAAATTACCTGATTTAAAACTGTTAAGAATGTAAAGAATGTACCTATTAGAATAGAACCGATCCATTTGTTTTATTTATTTATGTAAACTGTTGAATTAAAGACAGACGCTCTTACACTGCATGAAAGAAAAAGTAACTTAGAAAACGAAGAATCCGAACGTAAAGTAATACGAAACTTGAAATAACTCTAATATAGTTCTTTTTGAACTTATATTTGTTCATAAGTTATTACATGCATATGGAGCGGCCGGCGTCACACGTAATTGTTTTAAGATATAAATGACTTGTAAAATGTTAAATACACCGCTGCTCTTGTTGTCAATTAGATTAAGAAAACAAACTTCGTTTCTTATCTGTGGTCAATAAAAATATGGCGTTTATCTGTGCGCTTGTGTTATTTTTGTCACCTCGAAGCGCCTTATTGTTATTGTAAAATTGGACTTAATTTTTATTCTGGTGAAAGTTTGTTTCGATCTTTCTTTAAAAATTTACAATGTCATACACAAATATATAGGCCAAAAATCTATACAAATCGTAATAATACGAACAACAAATAAAAGATAACACTAGATATACAATTAAATATAACAGTACCTAATTTTTAAAAAATAAAATGTATTCTGTTCTTCACCTGGCTACAACGATCAATATCAAAATAAAACACTATGCTTGATAAATAAATGGTTTATTTGTTCATGGCTGTTTTAACATTCCTTTTATTTCTGAAAGTGTCATAGTAAATACCATAAAAAATATAAAGTAATGCCATACAATGCGGTAAATAGACACGCAGGCACGAACACACCTTAGACCTGGAAACAGCGAAACCAGACTTATCTTGGTCTAGTAAAAACTTGCACTGGGCTTTAAAAAGGTTGGACACTGCATATGAAGAAATCTAAAGATTGCACCGGCACGGTTAATTCAATGTCGCTTAGTTCAATAGCACTGACATGCATGTAGGCTTATAATGTAAACAAAACAGATAAAGAAAAATCATTTTTTTTGCTCTAAAAAATTGTCCATATGGAATAATATTACTTATGGCCATAAGTACATAATTATATTCAAAATATTCCATTAAAATTAATAATATATTGAATACATGCAATACGATTGTATCGTTTATCATAAGATTTTATTATTATTAAGCTAAACTTATGTTCGATGTTAACGTTTACTTTTAAAGCCAATTATTTACAAAATTTAAATACACTTATTGATAAAACTAATTACATATTGATTATTTGGTTAAATATTTCCTAATATTAAGGTTGTTGAGTCTTGTCATGATGTAATATACAAATTGATTTATAACTTACAAGTATTTATATACACTCATTTGCAAAAAAGGGGGTTTTGATTTTAATTCTTCTTTTAAAAAATACGGTACCAAAAATGATTTCAATCATTTGTACATGTGACTGGCCGGTTTTAGAAATGCCGAGGTGTTTAAAACAGTACGTTCTAAATTCAAATTTTCGTTTGATGCTCGTTTTTACAGAAAACCACTTTTTATCCTACATTTCTGGTGCGAAGTTCCAAAAGATTATATCGGTTTTTATAACTTTTAGTCAATTTTAATTAATTTATTTTATTTTCTTAATTGTCAAAGCTTCATTTATTGCTGTTTAGCTGTCTCAATAATGTTAGAGAAAGTGGTAAAAGCTATCAAAATTATTGCGCTGCTCTAAGAGGGTTGCAGCCAATGCTTCGTGGCTCAGAGGCTAAGTGTGAGTCGCTCGACCGTTCAAAGGACCTGGCAGCGGTATCAAGACACCGGTTTCGTCGAGAGAAGGCCTGGATAAGTTGAGTACATACCCAACCACGGGATGATCGTTTTCTTGTGAGTCGCACATTGAGAAATCGCAAGTCTTCGTATGTGGACCTTAAGAACAACCTCGAAGCAGTAAAAAATGTGCATATTAGTATATGGACGGTCAGGAGTAGGCTTCTCGCGGCTATATACGCAGTCATCGCCTGGCCCGCGGCCCTAAATTACTCCGTAAGCACAGAGTCGCCAGGCTTAGGTTTGCTCGAAATTGTGAGTCATGGACTCGAGAAGACTGGAATAGAGTATTGTTCTCCGATGAAGCCAGGATATCTGTTCGGTGAAGATCGTCGGCGAGTGCTACGATGTAGAGGAGAACGCTTTGCAGAGGCTTGTTTTGAAGAAATCACACCTTATGGTGGGGGCTCTGTTATGTTTTGGGCAGGAATAAATTCAATGGATCATACAGAGTTAGTCTTCATTGAAAACGACTCACTGACTGGACATCGATACATAACAGAAGTTCTAATTCCTCATGCACAACCCGCATTGACCGCTTTAGGCGAAGTCTCAATTTTTATGGACGACAACGCTCGCGCCCACCGGCCTGGCGATGTGGAAGCGTATGTGCAAGAGGTCGGCATTCCTCGTTTGGATTGGCCAGCTCGAAGTCCCGACCTCAATCCTATAGAGCATGTCTGGGACGTTCTGAAACGACGCGCGAGATCAGTACAACCGGCTCCGCAGACCATCAGGGAGCTGAAGAATGTGATTACCGCGGAGTTGGAACGTATTCCGCAAGCAAGTATCCGGGATATCCTCGCTAGCATACCCAGACGAATTCAAGCTGTGATTTTAGCTAGGAGGGGTGGGTCACACTCGATACTAAACATTTATCTGCTTTTACTAAAGAAAAAACAAACAAAAATCTTTGATAACTTTTACTTTACGAGCATATGCACTACTAACGAGCATACACTACTAATGAACTTTAGCATTAAAACCCATAAATTTTATAATAATACTGACGAAAACGATTATTTGCTTATTAATTTACACAATTGTGAAGGTAAAACTACCTTTAATTAGTTATCAAACAAACCAGTAGTAACATTTGAAATGGTTCATTCCTTAGATGCACGTTTTTTTGCAAATGAGTGTATATAGTATTTATACCTACAACCTAAGCTTTAAAATCTTAAAATATCTTAAAGTTATTAAAAGGAAAATATTTAAAAAGAATAAACTCCCATCGGAACTGCTTAGACTACAGGTAACAGATGGGAATTTGAAATAGTACACACAAATGACGTCAAAATAACAGCGCCACCTACCAACACAAAAAGGAACTAAATCGGTCCAACTAATTTGGAATATAGTGACACACAAACACAAAAAGTAAAACGCAAATATTTCATAGGTACGCCGTATGATATTCAAATTTCAATTTGTCACCACACTTCATATGAGTATTCTTAAATAAAAATATATTAGACATGACAAGCACAATTTTAAAATTAAGACTTTCAACGAATATTCGGCTATTATTTGGTATTCCAACTATTCGGCCAAATAGCGAATATAAATGTACCTATGGTATCCCCGAGAAAGGGGGAATTATGACTACAATTGCCGCGTTGGGTAAGCATGTTGGCAATCGCAGAGCGCTGCTCTTGCGACGGAGATGCTGCTGCTCATGTCTGCCCTGGGCATTTGAGCTACACAATATACGGTTTTGGTACCTTAATCTTAGTATTAGTCAACACGCACCAGTTGATTCTTACTAGACCGAATTCGGACAGGAAGTAAGAAGAATTTTCGGCATTCGTCTTGAAACCGAATATACTCATTCGTTGCAAGTCCGCAGATATACAATATTTTGTATTACGTAAAATATTAAATAAAACCAACTGACTCCCACCAACTTAAATTGACCATATTTGAGCAAAAGTTGATGGTAACATATAGTTCTTTATGACTATATAAAGTCTTATATAACATACAATGAGCTGCATTGATACCTTGCCTAAGTAGAAATTAAAGCAATCGGCTTTTACAAGAAAAAACATACCCGGCCTGTTGGCATATGTTTTTCAAATTCAAGTAACCGACATTTAGCAGTTAGTTAAAATTTAATGTTCTTTAGAGTCGGCGCCATCTCTTGGATACTGTATAAAACTACCAGGTCTCGAAAATAAATCTTTAACATATGTATTTTTAAAGCAATTATTTTTTTGGGCAGTCTGTATTGAACTTTAGTTTTCCCAGCAATGTAAGTTTTTTCGAGTCATCGAGTCAGTCATCTTTAATGAGGATGTAGACAAAAAAACAGTCCGGACCTTCACCTTAATGGGTCAATAAGAAGCCTGAGTCTTGGCCCAGAAGAGGGCGTGAGGATCGATTTAAAGGCTGCACATGCGGCTGGAAACAACACCTTTACGTGTTTTTGAAGCACGGATGAGCTTTAGATAATTTTTGGGTCACCCATCATAACACCAACCCCAGAAAAAGTTGCAGAATTTCAATGATTATTCAAGGCATCTACATCTTTTGAAGAATTTAATGTTGACATAGTCGCTTCTGACTGATGTCATGTCGCTCATTTTTTGAGGCTTCGACCTTGGAAAGCATGTCCTTCGATTGAGAGGGTTACAAATACATAATGCGGTCAGTGCGCAGTGTGGAAGGGGACTGCAGGGTCTTTATCAGGACCCTGAAGTTTTCTATGTTAGACGAGCCTAGCGCTGGATGACTCTGACTATAATTTCTATAACATACCTAGACCGCGAAGGTCGCAACCAGTGGCGCCGGCACCATGAACTTCATACCAGCCGTTGAAGATACTCCGGTGGAAAATGGTCTTCTCAAGAAAGCATTTTGACATTAATAGCTGCCCTATACACGCGTAGTAACAATCGTTAAATCAATAAATTACCTTAAAAAAATATCACGCTTGTTTCGTGGTCTTGACTGGATCCGGGCACTGGCACCAGGGCGTGGCGGTCCTGTTGCAGACCAGCTCCACGTTGAGCACCGTGATGGGCAGCTGGTCGATGGTGACGTCGTGCGTGCTGCGCAGCATGTAGGCGACATCGTGGACGCCGGTGACGCGGTCGCGCCGCCGCGTCACATCGCGCTGGTTGAAACATTTGCGCATGTCGCGGCGGCGGTAGGTCTTGTCGTGGATGTGCCTGGCGGGTGCAAGGTTGCTCTATTATCTTGTTCATCATTACAAACCACTAGAAGACTACTGCTGGACACAGGCCTCCCCAAGAAAGAGTGAATTTTGGCCATAACTGCCAGGTTGGGCTAGCGTATTGGCAATCGGAGAACGCAGCTTTAGCGAAGGGGATGCTGCTGCTCATTCCCACCCTTTACATTTGAGCTACCTGTCTCGGACAGATATACCACCATCTGTCGGTTCAGGTACCGTAGTCGCCTGGTACGACACCTGGTAGTCTTCATACTGTGTCTGCGTGAAATATGTATTAAAGTATTACATTTGTGATTTTTGTTGTCTGATATCCGTAACACACGTGCATTAACCTAATTATCTCGTATGGAGTCAGGTCAACGTATGTGATTTGGGAAATTATTATTATTAAATATGTTCATTTTGGCATTTCTTATGGATATTTAAACCTTGTGTTGGCATAATCCGCCTTATCGACAGATTACTACATATTTATTACACAGATAAGATCGTGTGCATTGGTACCTCACCATCACCTATTTCTACCGCCAAACTGTAGTGTTCGCATTGCTATATTCCGGTGTGAAAAGTGAGAGAGGCAGAGAATTTACTGGGTAATGTGACAATATACCTTTAAGGCACAATATTGGCAACGAGCAAGTGATATCTATGTGATATTACCAGCATCTATATGCTGCAGTAATGCTTATAATCACGCGGACTGTATTCTTGTTTATGGACGTAAATAAAAATGAAAAAATATCTCATATTTTATATTAGCCTAAAACTCTTAAGTAACACACGATAATAAAATGAATGTTGAGAAAAGAGGTGTAAATTGCGTGCACTCTTTCCAAACATTATAATTTGAAAAACTTTATAGCGGAACGATTTTGAGAATAAGAGGAATTGTTATGTAGATTTCGAATAAATAAATATATTATTATTATTCATTTCCTCTGCCTTCAATTGAATCAAGTAACAACTTGGATACCATATTGATATCACGAAGATATTTTTTTTTATGATAAGCGGTAAGGTTCCTGGCGATGTCATGAGTGATAGTTCTATGACGGAGAAACAACGTATGAAACTTTACTGTTTTTGAAGTTATTGGAATGAAATTTAATATAAAGGTTCTTTATTGAAGTCATGAAAAACATGTGTAATATTTTTTCGAAAATCATCCCTTAAGGGGGTAAAAGGAGGTGCAAAGTTAGAATGCAAGTTCTACAACTTACGCGGGTGGATCCGCGGGGCGTTGAGAGATAAAATGAGTAGGTACTTTAAGTCTTTGAATTAAAGAATCTTAAAAAAGAGGTAAACATTGCTAGATTATTTAAATTTTCACAATAAATAATAGTCAATGTTTTTATGGCGTAGGGTACTGGCAGTATAGAAAAGTCCCCCTGTGCCAGGTACGACACGGCGACTGAGGTACCGGTACCAAATGGTAGTGGCAGGTCCACCCGAAACAGTAGACATAGCTCAAATGCAGGACGGGCAGGATGGGCAGCAGCTTTTACCATCCATCGTCGCAATTATGATTTATCCTTTTTTTTAATTCCCCCTTTCTTGGGGAGAACTATATCCAGCAGTGGTCGATTTGCCGCTGCTTTGATGATGATAAATGTATTTAAAAATTTTGATAACTACAACGGAAGTATGATATAAGTAATTTTAATTTTGTTTTCCACTATAATCTTGATATTCTTCCATCACATACATTAAGCTTACTGAATTATGTTATGTAGATAATGGTATTAGTTTTACTGTTTGATTGATCATCGACTACTGACGTCCCGCGGTTTTACGAGCGTAGTTCCCGTTTCTGAGAGAATACAGAAATAAACTACAGCTACAGCAGACGGGCCTGATGGCGCAGATGGCAGTGATCTTATCTTATGCGCCAGGAGTCGTGCGTTCGATTCCCACCCAGAGCAAATATTTTTACGATGATATTTGTGTTTGTTCTGTGTCTGGGTGTTAAATATATGTATTTAAGTAGTATATTTGTGATTCCTCTGTTGTCTGGCGTCTGTAACATAAGTTCTTTAAACGACTTACCATAGACTCAGGTCTCAATTTATTGTTAATATTATATCATATTCAGAAAATGTATTTTTTTATTAATGAAAGGCTTTTTTGAAATCGATTCATATATTTTGAGCTTGTTCGTTACACACCTGCGAAAATTATCATTACAGTCATTGCAAGCCCAATGCTAAACATAGGCCTTCCAAAGAAAGGGGGAAGTTTTGCCCGTATTTGCCGCCGTGGGCAATTGCAGAGCGCAACTTTCGCGACGGGAACGCATTTCCTCAAACCACTGATAGACAGGTCCATACAACTCATATACATATTAGTAATTCATTCTGTATCAGTACAATTTATGACATTGTAAATAGACACTAAACATTTGCCAAACAAGTTTTTATGAATGAACATTTCATTGAGCTCTGATAAGATATAAATAGTAAAAGTATTCATAACAATAAAAGGGAACTTAGCGTGTCATAAACATACTGGATTTAGTACAATTAAATTCACGTGACATCTCGTATATACTTGTACTGTTCTGTATTAAGATACATATAAATAGCACCCATACATAGAACAAATACAATATCATTTAAATCTTTGGGTTGGGATTGAATCCACGACCATTAGCGCAAGAGAAAGAATCGCTATCATCTGCGCCATCAAACCCGTCAGATTCAATCAGCTTAACTACATAGCCTTGTCATACCAGCCGATGAACGCCTACTTTAAGACATAGGCCTCCCCAAAAAAGGGAATTTGCCTAATTGCCGCGCTGAGCTAGCGTGGTGGGAACCGTAGTGTGGCTTCGTTACCGGGATGCTGCTGCCCATCTCAGCTCTGTGCATTTGAGTTGTGCTGTTTGAGATGGATATAACGCCATCTGTTATTCCCGCCACCTACGACACCTACAGCGGGAGGTACATCTCTACTCTGACAGTACCCCAAGATTATTGGGTCTACTACATAGCTCATGTATTTATTTTTAAATATAAACAATAAATTCACAAGTACATGGTCAGTTAAGATTTCCAGGAGGGAATAATCCCAATATCAAAATTTACATTATTTTTATTTCAAAAATAGTTCAAACAACACCTTACACATTGACCCAAATCTGTGATGAGTAGTTTAATTCACTTGTGTTACGGATATGAGATAACATAGGAATTAAAAGTATAATATACTGAGATAAATGTTTAATATCCAGGAACAGAATAAATAAAAAGTTTGGGATTTATTTCAGATATTGAAGCATTCATATTATGAATATCAAACAAATAAATTACTTTAATACATACATAATACCCAAACACACAGAATTTTTTATCCTTGGCACCGTGATAGTGATTCTATTTTACCATAACAAGCACATCACTTGATACAATATTGGGATTTCATATACATGACAAATATATCGAGCCCTTACCGCCAAATTATCTTAAGCGACACTTTTGTTGAAAATGCTTTTTATCGTAACTTGTATTTAAACTGTAACGAACATATCCCAGTCGACTTTTTCTTGCAAAAAAAAACAGTTATGAAGTTATAGCAATTACTAAAATTTAATTGCTTGGTAATATTTATAAAAATCCTTCTGCAAAATTCGGGTTTTGTCGGTTACGCTAAGATGGTATTAAAGGCTCGATATGTACATTCTATAAGGTACTAGCTTATCCAGCACACATGTTTTAACAGATGTGAAAAAATATTGCGACTATAAATTGAGGTATAAGCTATACTATTTCTTAAGTTGACTCAAACTGTACATGGAGTACTAATATTGATTTAAATTAATTCAGTAGTTTTGAAGTTGGACAAACATTACAACACAATATTTTATATAAAGATATTTTAAACAAAATTGCCAACAAGAACAAATAGCTGAAGGAGAGGTTTGTAGTGAGTCATACAAAACAGGACAATTATCCATATATTATATGTATACAAGGGCTCAGACTTAAATACAATAATATTTCAAGATGATTAATTTCATATTCATCATACCAGCTATTAAAAGTTCACTGCTGGACATAAACTTCTCCATGAATGTAGCTATTTTGCTCATAATTGCCACACTGGGCAAGTGTGTTGGCATTCACAGAATGCGGATTTTGTGACTGGGATGCTGCTGCCCATCCCCGCCGTGTATTTGAGCTGCACTGTTTCAGATGAATATAATGCCATCTATCGGTTCTGGTACTTTACTCACCTCCTGTGACACTTGGTGCAGTGGGAGGTACTATTCGACTCTGCCAGTACCTCACTTTAAATTGTCAATTATTATAAATATAAAGTTTTACTCACTTGAATGTATTCTCTGGACCAGTTGTGATGTTAGCAGGCCTTGTAACTTTCAAACCCGCATCTTTCAACCGCACATAAAATTCATCATCTTCCAATCCCCATCCCCAATAATTATTCGACATGCCATCTACTCGCTGATAGTGCTCCTTTTTTATCAACAAAATTCCACCAATAAATGTGTCATAGTGATACTTTGGGTGTGTTTGGGGTGATGATATGTGGATAGGCCCTGATGCAGGGTATGCATACTTTAAATCATTGTTCATAGGAAGTAGATCTACGTCATGCATAGCAATATAATCATAATCTTTTTTTGTATATAAAAATCCAACATTTATAAGCGAGGCTCTGTTAAACCTATTGCTATCTTTTTGTTGGACCACAAATATGTGGAATGGTATTTTTTGCTTGTTCAGGAACTTGTACATATGCGGAACAAATTCTAGGAGCTCCTCAAAACGGTCTCTGAACGGAACAATAATCGCTAACCGTTTTTTACTCTGCGTTTGCGACGATATATGGTATTTTATAGGCTTAGGTAATGCCGCTCTCTCTGTTGAAAAAAAGGAATGGTTGGTAAATCTAGATTTTAACACAAATAATCAACAAGGGTTACGGACGATTAATTTCTTACCGGATTGTATAGGTAAGGAGGCCAAATAGCATCCCATTATGAATGTAATGCCCAGACATATACCAAGGCATTTTGAAGCGCTTATCTTTAAACCCATTAAGTTTACACTTCCGTACATGTACTTTATATCAACTTGAATTACACAAATTCATAATTTTTTGGTAATTGTTACAATTTCATTAATAAATTTATATTTTATTAGCTTGGGTTCGACTTCGCTTTATAGGTAACTTGAGACACGGCTTATGACAGTCGGTTGTCAACCTGACAATGACAAATTATTGGCGGTTTTTAAAACGTTTGGAAATAAGTGTCATTAACGTATTATCAAACACGTGATATTTATTTTGTGATTGCTGAACGCTATCAGCGTTGTATATATTTTTGGATTAAATAAATGACCAAGGAGCATATTAATTAGATATATTTTATACTCTTGCATTTTAATTAATATAAATTAGAGTTAAAAGATAACAGCAATTCATGAAACCTATGATGTCAACCCTGAAAAATCTCTGTTCTTAGTGGTGGTTAGGTCCAAATTGATTTCAAAAATCAACTGGCAGGCATTACTCTTGCCCAATTTATTCTTCTTCCTGTTCTTGGCTATGCAGATGCCAGTCACCTTGATTTGACAGAGTCCCAACTTGATAAGCTTGAGCGTCCTCAAAATATTTGCGTAAGATATATATTTGCTTAAATTCGCTTACGGCTTATGTTAATATGATCACTTATCTGAATTCCGTAATAAGCTCAAATGGCTTCCTATTCGCAGGAATGCCCACATACTTTCTCTGCTCTATAAGGTAGTATTTTATGCCTCCTATAATTTTTATATCAAAAATATGTAAATATGTTTTCTCTCAGGCGACAGCTACGAGAGATCCCTTAATATCCGAGTTTAACGCTAAGGATGCCTGTGCATTCCACAGCATTCTACAGTAAAACCGGTCTATGCTGTTCGTTTGTGGAATGCACTTCCCCTAACAATCCGATGTGCATGGACTTTGCTAATATTTAAGAAGAGAGTGAAGGAATATTATCTATCGCTATGATTACTTCGATTCTAGAACGTAGTATTTTTACTAGCCATTTACATTATTTATAAAATAAGTATACATTATACTTGTACTTTTTGTTTACTTCCTTTTTGATTACTATTTGTTTTTAAACTACTTATGCGTTATTTTTTATATTATTTTCGTTTTACTTCATGTCGTTAAATATTTTTTCCACACATTTTAAATGCAAAAGTTCCCTGGATGAAATCGTTTTTTGCGATTACGCCACCAATTGTTCTTCACCATATATCTATTAATATTATTCTCTGTAAATTTAAGGTGTACAATAATGGGCATTATTTATTATTATAATGTAACAAACTGCCTGCATCAGATGGCGTAACACGGACAACTACCGACAGATACCGCCACAAAGTACGCGCTGCAAATTCCGCCCATTTCAGCAATTTCGTTCTTGAGTAGGTTTGCCGCTGTGGATAGTCTGCGGCTGCTATGATGATGATAAAAACAAACTTTACAGCTATTAATTAATAAAAAAAATACATAATCAAAAGTTAAGTTTCCAAAAGATGAAGGCATCGGAATAATTCTCGCCCTTACAAACTTTTTAATTGTAATAAGATAATACAATAAGTAGATACGTTAGCTAATAACAAAAATATTAATTGCATTTTTTTATACATAAAAACGTATACATATTTGGTACGTCAATTGAATAAATGTTCTGACCGCCTGAAATATCTTATGAGCAATCTCGTCTTAATGATGGCCGGTATATTAAATATCATAGGCATTATTTTCTTGATAAAGAGCAGATGTAACTAAATCAGCGCGTGATCTTTTTAAATCTTATCTGAATTTATTTCGAAATAAATTTGAATTTGTAAAGTAAATAATATATTTGAGCAGATGACTGACTGGTGTTTCGACTGACATTTAAATTGTTTGAATAAGTTCAATTAAAAAATCCCCCTAAGTTTAATGATTTAAATCTCATTTTTAAATAAATAAACTTTCATGCATACACTATGTATTCTAAGTATGTACATACTTTGCACCTATTAGTTTTGAACGCAATCCTTGCATATAAGGCAGTTGTTATTAGGCTGAATTTGTTTGTGTTGCTAATTAAGCGTCCACAATGGCCTCACCGCACGCCATGCTAGCTGTATTAATGGGGTTTAATTATACGACACAATAGAGCCTGATTATTGTTTCATTGTAAAGTTTGATATTATCTGTGCTGATTACTTTGGGGTGTTTGGTTTTTGAACGTAGGATGTACAGAACAGTTTAGTTTACGTTAAAGAAAAGTAGGTTAAAAATATTTTTTCGTGGGCGTGGGGGTCAATGACATTAAGTAAAAAAATAAGCAATAAGTTATTGTTAGATATGACATTTGATTGTCTGTTTTAAATTATATAAATTTGTTTCATTCACTCTTTCCATCCAATGGTTGCCTGGAAAAATTATCGCTATTTGCGATAATACCGCCCATTGTACTTTATAATTACTGTTTTTTTCATATATTTTTATGTTTGGTGTACAATAAAATATTTATTATTATTATTATTAAACAGGCCGATTTGTCGTTTCTACAAGTTTTTTCTAACAGCGTCCTACGGTACATATTACCCTCGTAGTTTCCGTGCCCTTAAGAATATGAGTAAATTACCTATAGCTTATATTTTTTGTTGATAATAATGTATCTTTTTAAGAGTGGAAGAGTTTTTGAATAGATTAAGTAGTTTTATTCGTTACAAACGTACAAAAATCAAATGTTTCGTCTGTTTCGGATGAAATTTGCCTTTTTCAGATAATTTATACCCGTAATTACTGCTACCAGTTTGTAAAAGTTTATCTGATGTGTTATTCTATCCGATCCAGACCGGTTGGAGCCCTCATTGAGTTAAGCGGTTTTGTAAGTTATTTTGTTATCTGATGATATTTAATAAATATGATACATTTGTATAAAAAAGGTGAGCAGGTGGATTTACTGCGGTTTCAACACTTCTAAATGTTATATGCAATTTGTAGCCTGCGAAGTCTTGTAAATAAGTTTTATGGTGATGAGAAATAGCATTTTCTCATACGTAGATTATATAAAGTCGCAGCCAGTATACGCCCGTGTCATCCCAATGGTATCACTAGAACGTTGCCAACCTTGTGTTTCGAAGATATTCAGTTACATTGCCCAGTAATTTCACTGTCTCTCACACTTTAAACAAGAACACAGTAATGCGAACAGATAAAGGTAAATATGCTTTAAAAAATTGTATAGTCAATAAATAGGAGTTTAAATATACTAGAAGATACATTTTATAGCGCTCCCACTGCTTCAGAGTGTTTAGCAAACGGTGGCACTTAAATTGCCGCCATGTTTGCGCGTTTCTCAGGTTGAACTCGGACTGGCATGTAATGAAAAAGTACCCAACTGTGTCGAACGAAATAATGTGTCGAACGTGTGGCCACATACTCGTACCATTAGCATCGTTTTTATTCGTTGTTCATTGACAATTCAATTTAAACATGGCACTGCAATTGGGTCTAAATTGTTTAATGTCCGTGCCTAATTAGAACGCGTTGAATCACGGGTGGTCTAAGTGCCTATTATGGTATTGATATAGTCCTTACAATATACACACACTGGCACATTTAAGGGAACACAAAAAAAGGTTGATTTTTTTCAATACCTTCGAATATCTTGACACGTTGTTATTATTGATGTATTACTACCTTCTCTAAGAAATACACTTGAGCACAAATTTGTCATTTACAAGCGTGAGAATTGTTTTTATGGCACTTCAAGAATTTGCTGACACTTAGAGTTAGCATTGCTTCTGATAAGAACTTTGTTGGTTCCTGTGCATAGCGACTGTGGCTCATTCAACTGTTTATTTTTGAATTGTGTACACGTCTCCGATACGATTGATGACGAAATGAGTGATTTGCCAGCAACTTCTGCAGCAAGGGCCGTAACCATAATCGAAGAAGGGCATACCTACCGCTCAGTAAATCGAGCTTTGGGTGTATCGACTTCGGTAGTTCATCGCGTTGTTCAACGCCACAGGGAGACAGGATCTTACGTGCGCAGGCGAGGACAAGGCAGAAATCGGGCTACAAGCGCCGTTGATGACCGTTTCATCACCTTACAAACTTTGAGGATCGTCGACAGACCGCGGTTCAGACCCGAAATCAACTGGCTGAGGTCCGCAACGATAATGTTAGTGAGCGAACAGTTAGAAGGCGTTTAAAGAAGTTGGCTTACGATCTTATGTGCAAGCAAAAGCACCTAAATTCGAGGCAGCTCATCGTGTGGCAAGGTTAACGTTCGCCCGTGCGCACCGAGATTGGACAAATGAGTGGAGTCGCGTATTATTCACAGATGAGAGCCGTTTCTGTGTTAATTTCGTGGATGGACGGGAGAGGATGTGGAGATATCGTGGAGAACGATAGAACCAAACAAACTCTACGGAAACAGTGGCATTTGATGGAGGATCAGTAATGGTATGGGGTGGCATATGTTTAGGAGCTCGCACAGACTTAGTGCTTATTGAAAACGAATGTCTTACTGCACAGCGATACGTAACAGAGATCTTAGAACCATATGTCATGCCTTTTGCCCCATTTTTAGGCCCACATTTCGTTTTCATGCACAATAACGCGCGCCCCAATACTGCTCGTATCGTGAGTACCTACCTGAATGAGGTTGGCATTCGTCGAATGAACTGGCCAGCGAGATCACCGGACATGAACCCTATAGAACATGCCTGGGATATTCTGGGAAGAAGAGTTCGACAGCGAAATCCAGCTCCCAGGAATGTTGAAGAACTCAAACAGGCATTAGTGGAAGAGTGGAACAATTTAACTCAACCAATGATCGATGGCCTTATTCTGAGTGTGGAAAATCGTATCCAAGCTCTCCTAAGAGCCCGTGGAGGCAGCACACGCTATTAATTATATGACTTTTGTGTTATTTTTGTAAAAATATCAATTTGAAATAGTGCTCATAGTGCCTTATTTTAATAATTATTTTAGTAATTAACGTTTATTTCCTTTGAAACCGGATAATTAGTAGCTTATTTTGATTTAATTTAGTTATTTTAAGGCAATGTGATGTGTTCCTGAAGACCAAAAAAATATTTTTAAAAATTCATTGAAAAAATCAACCTTCTTTTTGTGTTCCCCTAAATGTGCCGGTGTGTGTAGCTTGAGTCATTGTATGACTGCTGTCAAATTAAATAAAACTACTATTACATGAAGTAGTCCTCATACGAAATGTATTCGCCATTAGCACCTCGCTCTCACTTATTGGCACAGCCAAATAACAGTGCTCGCCTGTTCCAGTTAAAAGGGTGAAAGGGACTGAAATTACTGGGTGATGTCACATAATATTTTTAATATCCTTTTTGATATCCTTGTGATATTCCGAGCGTCTCTTGATAAGACGGTTGGTATCACGCGGACTGGAAGCTTATTTGTCGACCTAGTTCAATAAAAAAAATCTACTCTTTTAACTTTAAAACGCGGCTTAATTAACTGTTTACATTTTTAGTTCGACGTTTCGTTAGCTTACGGCGACCGTTCTCAAGAATGGCAAAATATGTTAAGTCAGGATTTGAAAGTTACAATTACCACCATCACAATTTGTTATTAACTTTTGAAGTTCGCATTCCCTACCGCGCTTTGGGTGCTGACAGTATCTTGTAATCGGGCAGTACTATGTTGGCCTTGTGGGTAAACAAATGTACGACAGGATCGCAGGCAGGTGGTAGTTTGGTCCAACCATTTTCTCTATCAAAACTTGGATGTACACGCTTTTAAAATATACCATTAGTAAAGATATGGTCAGTGATACTTTAATTCCACGTATGTCGCATTAGTGAATAAGGTCCAAATTTTAAAACTTTTATTTGAATTTCGAACCTTGTTTACTAACCGCTACTTACACGATATTGAACAATCACTGACGACATGCTTATCTATACTAATATTATAAAGCAGAATAGTTTGTTTGTTTGTTTGAACGTGCTAATCTCAGGAACCGCTAGTCCGATAAAATAAATTCTTTCAGTGGTTGATAGTCTATTTATCAAGTAAGTCTACTGTACTATATTCACCAAAGTTACTATTCCATGCGCAAAAAGTTGCGGTCACCGCCAGTATTATGCAAACTTAGGAGTCACGGCTTTAAAACACCATCTATATATATAGACCCTATTTAGTATTCCTATGTATAAGTAATATTCTGTGAAGTTCTATTAAAATCTATTCAGTAGTACAGAAAAAAATATCGATAAATCTTCACAAGCGTTTGCACACATAATATTTATTGCTATTGCTATAAAAAGACTTAATTATAATTTAATCGTAAAGCGATTAAATTATTGCAGTGATTTATTTTTAATAATTAGTTTACATAAGCTGCTCTAATAATATATTTATGCTTTATACTTGAAATAATTATTTTACTCTTTGGATGACAGATTAAAAATTGTATTTTTTTTAAATAACAAAAAGACGTCGATGAAAACTAACGCGGAATAATAATATCGCTTTCCAATTCGTCGGAATCGAATCATCCATATTTAATCAACACAATCTCACTTTATTAAATTAAAACCAGCTGCCGCAACAGAAAATTTTTAATTACAATACAAATTCTTCACCCATTTTCTAAAATAAAGTGCAATGAATAAAAATTAACAACAATTAAATACGAGCGACGCTCACGGCACGAAATGTCAACAATAAATATTAATTTAACAACTAACCATCACTTTGGGCATGCAATGTACGTACAATTAATTACCTAAACTTTTTATAACCGCCTAATTACATGGTTCTGGACGAACGTCTACGCCCGCGCCCGGCGGCAATTTAAAAAAAATACAAATACGTTCCGTTCCACGCAGTAATACATCAATGTCCTCAGTTAAAAGATAAGTTCACTAAATACCTACTTTCAGCGTTTGAGTTACGTCTTAGTTATAAGTAATTAAGAATAAGTAGTTAGAGTTCGGTTTGTGGCGTTCTTTGTTTATTTTTCAGACCATAATTGACGGTTTCGAAACGGGCAGAGTAATTAAAGGAATTAACAAACAGAAATAGTGGAGGACGTTGTTATTTATTTGCGCCCCGGGGCTGGCTGTATAATGAGGCTTTGTTCACTCATATTTTGTTATTTGAGTTGCATTTGTTTAGTAGGAATGAGATAGCAGGAGATTTATATATGTATATATTATTTTCATTTGATTGTACCATCGATTAACTTATCCGGCATATAACAATTCTAATTTTATTATTAATTGCGTAAGTTAAGCTTTCACGGTTTTATCGTTGAACCGATTCTGGTCAAATCACCCGTGTGAATAATTTGTAACATATAGTCTATATAGACGAAGCTTGAGCATGTTTCCGCAATTCTCTTTGCATTTCTCTGGACTGTTAGCTTTACCCTTGCCAGTTCAGTTCTAGCGCTAGCGCTGCGAAGCGCAGTAATCCCGAAAATAAGCCACTATTATTCCCGGACATATGCAAGCGGGACTCAATTTTAAGTGATGTGAATGTGGACATTATCATCACGTAAAATCGAGATGTAACACATCGATTAAAAATGATATGAATCCTTTTTTTATACGACTAAGTCGATAAACATGCAAACAGTCCTCGTGATAGTAAACATCATCACAATCTAAAAACGGAAATAACTAACGCGTTACCAACCTTACTACCTTTCTCAACCTTAAAACTGGAACACAGTAATGCGAACTCTGTTGTTTGCCGGTTGAAATATGTGGGAGTGAGGCACCAATGCGGATGATCAATAATGATCAATAAATCAATGATCTTTATATGAAGTCTACTTCATCATCATATCAGCCAAAGAAAGCTCACTGTCGGACATAGGCCTCCCAAAAATAGGGGGATTTTTGCCCATAATTGCCACAATGCCGAATTGCCGAAGAACACTGGTGTGCGTGGTGGCAATTTCAGAGCGTAGTTTAGCGACGGAAAAGCAGCTGTGCATTCTCGCCTTGTTGCATTCGAATTACACTGCTTCGGCTGGATATACCGCCACCTCAGTCGCCTCTTATGACACCTGGTACAGGGGGAGGTACTATTCTACTCAGCCGGTACTCCACGGCCAATCTTTTCGTTTACATACATACATGTACCCATGAACGTTGTAGCATGTCGGAGTAGACAGAGACTATTGATCTCCTCTGTCTCTCTAGAATCATATTTAATTTAAAAAGTAATTGTATGTTTTGAAAATGTCATCCACTATATATATTCAGTTCACACATCATCTTACACATTGACCTGACTCCGTGGTAAATTGGTTTAAGCACTTGTGTTACGGACATCACACAACAGAGGAATCACAAATTTACTACTTAAATATATACTCTTAACACCCAGATACAGGACTAACTCAAATATCGTCATATAAATATTTGTCCTGGGTAGGGATAGAACCCAAAACACTTGGCGCTATGGCGCTATCTATGGTAAGTATATAATGACAGGATAGTCCTATCAATATATGCGCGCCATCAGGCCCGTCGTAATCACTATAAAGGAAATATTTTTTTTTATTGAATGTAATGACTTTTAATGACTTAATACCACATATATAGTAATAAGCTATAGGAATTTCTACTGGTTAATCTATCTTTGTAAACTATAAATAACCATGTTTTACTTGATCGTATTGTCAGAGATGGACCAAGAAGTTTTGTTGCCCCGAATAAATTTGTATGCCTCAATAACAAAAAAACTACCTATTTTTAATATGTTTGTTTTTTCTTTCACATAGTAAAAGCAGATAGTTGTTTGGTATCGAGTGTGACCCCCTCTAGCTGAAATCACAGCTTGAGTTCGTCTGTGTATGCTAGCGAGGATATCCCGGATACTTGCTTGCGAAATACGTTCCCACTCCGCGGTAATCACATTCTTCAGCTCTCTGATGGTCTGCGAAGCCGGTTGTACTGATATCATGGTTCGTTTCAGAACGTCCCAGACATGCTCTATAGGGTTGAGGTCGGGAATTCATGCTGGCCAATCCAAACGACGAATGCCGACCTCTTGCACATACGCTTCCACATCGCCAGACCGGAGGGCGCGACCGTTGTCGTTCATAAAAATTGAGTCTTCGCCTAAAGCGGCCAATGCGGGTTGTGCATGAGGAATTAGAACTTCCGTTATGTATCGATGTCCAGTTAGTGAACCGTTTTCAACGAGGACTAACTCTGTACAATCCATTGAATTCATTCCTGCTCAAAACATAACAGAGCCCCCACCATAAGGTGTGATTTCTTCAAAACTAGCCTCTGCAAAGCGTTCTCCTCATCTTCGTAGCACTCGCCGACGTCGATCTTCACCGAACAGAGATATCCTGGCTTCATCGGAGAACAATACCCTATTCCAGTCTTCTAGAGTCCATGACTCACAATTTCGAGCAAAACTAAGCCTGGCAACTCACGGAGTAACTTGGGGCCACGGGCCAGGCGATGGCTGCGTATATTGGCCGCGAGAAGCCTCCTCCTGACTGTCCATAGACTAATATGCACATATCTTACTTCTTCGAGGTTGTTCTTAAGGTCCACATACGAAGACTTGCGATTTCTCAATGCGCGGCTCACAAGAAAACGGTCATCCCATGGTTGGGTACAAGGTTTTCTTCCAGAATCAGGCCTTCTCTCGACGGAACCGGTGCCTTGATACCGCTGCCAGGTCCTTTGAACGGTCGAGCGACTCACACTTAGCCTCTGAGCCACGAAGCATTGGCTGCAACCCTCTTCGAGCAGCGCAATAATTTTGGTAGCTTTTACCACTTTCTCTAACATTATTGAGACAGCTAAAAAGTAATAAATGAAGCTTTGACAATTAAGGATATAAAATAAATTCATAAAAATTGACTAAAAGTTATGAAAACCGATATTATCTTTTGAAACTTCGCACTAAAAATATAGGATAAAAAGTGGTTTTCTGTAAAAACGAGCATCAAAAGAAAATTGGAATTTAGAACGTACAGTTTTAAACACCACGGCATTTCTAAAACCGGCCAGTAACATGTAAGAAATCATTTTGGTACCATATTTTTAAAAAAAAGAATTAAAATCAAAAACGCCCGATTCTTTTGCAAATGAGTGTATGATGATGATGGCTAATGTGAAGATATTATTAATCTACTTGTAGTTCCTACCCAGTATGGACCGGTCATGAGTTAAGGTCCGCTCTTAGAGGCAACCTTCATCGCCGTGCTGGGCAGGCGTGATAGTAAATGCAAAGCATATAGAAACGGCTGCCGGTAGCTAGAAGACAACAGAGCGGAGATCCGCTCTGTTGTCTTCTAGCTACACTGTTTCGGATGGATATACCGCTATCTGTCGGTTCCGGCACCTCAGTCGCTTTTTACGACACCTGGTGCTGAAAGCCTAGATTATTAATATAGTACATATAAAAGCGAAAGAGTATCTCTCGTTCTCGTATTATCTGTATTTTATCACGGTTCCATCAGTGAAACTATAACGCAGAGCATAGCCTACTTTTGTTCCTGGAAAGGTTCCCGAGGGACGCAAAATAAACTCAAATTTAAGTGAATAGAATCCGGCACTGTTTACCTGCCATTTTACACATACGCAACACACACCGCACCCACGCATGACTAAAATATAAATCAATTAATCGAGAGCAATTACTCGATCCTATCCCGATGATAACTTAAATACATAATGGCTGAGTGAAGAGTGATCGTTTCATCGCGGCTGACGTACATTTTCGCGTCATTTGTATTGACGTGTCTCGGTCAGCTGTCACGTGGCGATATTTCAAATGTTTTAATTGCCGGGCTGAATGCGACCATTCCCTTGGTGCTACCATAAATAAGACAAAAAAAATAAATATTGCCGATGGTGTGGTTCTTTTTTTTGCGTGTATATGGTCTAGCGACTGCCGATAACGTTATAATTACATTTTTAACTGAATTAGTATTAAAGACTCATCCGGATATATAGTCAAATTGTATCCTGTTGATTCCCTTTACTGAAAGTTAAGTATATTAGTAGTATTAGATACAAGTATCATATAACAAACAAATAATATCCAATAAAACAAATATTGCGACCATAAATTGAGATATAAATAATTATATCTCTCGAGTTGGATCAAATTGCACACAGTGAGTGAAATTTGATTCAAATCGGTTCAGTAGTTAAGGAGTTCATTGCGAACTTACAACGTGACACGAAATGTATATATATAAATATATAGAACCGGTAGAGTAGTACCTACCTCCCCTTGTAGTAACTTGTTGTAGGTGTCCTAAGAGGCGACTAAGGTACCAGAACCAGACAGATAGCGGTATATTCATCCGCAACCGTATAGCACTGTTAATGCAGAGGGCGAGGATGGGCAACAGCATTCCCGTCGCAAAACCTGCTTTGCGATTGCCAACGCGATCGCCCAGCGCGGCAATAAACAGAATAGACAGCAATAAATAGACAGAATTTCATCTTTCTTTGGGAGCTTTATGTCCAACAGTGGACCTCCGATGGCTTATACGTTGATGACGATGATTACAAGCGTATATAGGCAACGGCGACGCTCTAGTATCATGCGAACTGTATGCTTGTTTGTCGACTAATCTATCTACACTAATATTATAAAGAGGAAAGATTTGTATTTTTGTATGTTTGTAATGAATAAACTCAAAAACTACTGGACCGATTGCAATAATTGTTTCACCATTAGAAAGCTGCATTATTCAAAAATAATATGGATTATATAATATTACGCTAGGTCTTATAGTTGTGGAGCAATAAGCGAGAATGTTTCAAAAACGGGTGAAAAGTATCGTTTCTGAGGCCTTCCGTGGCGTGCGCTGAGCATATAGTTGAAGTTATACAAAAATGCTCTATGGATGAATTGTTAATCTTAACATTATCTTTAAAAATGTCCGCGAGAGCATATGTCTACCTTTTATAGTTTACCCATAACAGTCGTTTTAATGATTTAGATGTTTGCTCCAAAGTAATGCCATTTCAGGCGACGGTATTTTGAAGTAAATGGTTTAATCCTTATAAAAGTTTGCTCTAGATAGCTTTTGAATTGTTCAATCGGTTACCCTTAGACTATTAATTCATCCAAAAAATACCTATTAGGTAAGTACTTACCTACTATTTCAAAAATACATAAAAAGGCGCGGGGCGGCGTGTGTCGTGAAGTGACTAGCCAGCCGGGCAACGCAGCGGTGCGGGAGAGGGGAGGTCAGATCAGTGGGATAGGTAGTCGCGTGGCTCATTCGCGCGGTCGGCTCCCTACGCAGTAGACGTGTCACGTAACCGATCTTAAACATTTTGTAGACTATTTGTTTGAGTTGAACTTGCATTTTTTGTTCGAGTAAAAAAGTTCTTTTCGGAACAAATTATGAATGGTTCATTCAGGCTTTACTGCTATAATATCCTAAATTCTATTCTTATTCTCTATATATTTTTCTTTAGAAATTAAAATATCCTAATTTCTATTTTTATTTTTATCTAATAAAAAAAAAATCATGAATATGCCAAGAAAAAAAAGGTCTCAACTATCTATAAGTTGCTCTCAAGCGAGATTAGCAAAAATACAACGTGATGAAGAATCAGTTTCTGAAAATTTTGATCGTTAGGCGAATCAGAGAGCGTATGCGTCGCAATCACGTGCAAGGGAATCATGCGCCGAACGTGTGCTTCGTCTTTCAGCACAAAATACCCGATCATCACAGCTACACGAACGAAAATCGAGTGCTGAACGCTCGCAGCGCCTTGCAGAAAATAGGGTTAGGAACTCGCAAACACGTGCCAGGGAATCTAGCGCCGAAAGCTCGCAGCGACTTATTGCACAGACAGAAAGACAACAGTCTTTAACAACTAGGACGCATATTAGCGTTTTAGCTCATAGCAATAGATCGGCATTCAGTTACGATCCACAAATTGATTATCCTCATCAAAACAGCATCCAAATCGGGGCAATGAAAAAGGTTTGCCCTCGATGTTTTAAAAAAAAAATAGGAATGATGACGCAAATGGTATGTGTTGTGCGTCTCGAAAAGTTATTCTTCCTAATATAACAGAGCCAACAGAACCAATAAAAAGCCTATTGATTAATACTTCCTGCGCATTTTTTGAACAATGCACGTAGATACAATAGTCTTTTTCAGGTGACTTCGTTTGGGGTAAAAGAAATTAGAGAGGGAAATTTTATGCCCACCTTTAAGGTAGAAGGGCAAGTCTACCATCTTATAGGTAGCCTCTTACCACCAGCAGGACAAAACCCTCAATTTCTGCAAATATATTTTATTTCAGAAGCTGACCAACTATCTTTGCGAGTAAACATGGCCCCTACGCTGAAAATTGATTTGATTAACGAATTGAAGACCGTATTAAATAACAATATATATACACACGCCACAATATATACGTACGAAGTTTCGAGCATAGTATCGAACTTAACAACACGGAAAGTTTAAAACTAATCATTCACTCCGATCGCACACCTCAGGCAGAACACTAAGGCAGATATAACGCTCCTTCCATAAATGAAGTGGCCGTTCTGTTGGTCGACGAAGACAAAGGACCCAGGGATATTGTGCTGCATGGTAGAGACGGACAACTAAAACGAGTGTCAGAATTGCACCGCGCTTACGATCCTTTACAATATCCACTTATATATGTGACAGGAGACGACGGATATTATGTGAATATTCCTCAGCAGAATGCATTACGAAATAAGACAGTGTCATGTATGCAATATTATGCCATTTAATGTTTAGGACGAACTGTTTTAACACACAGCATTATTACAAAGATTTGTTTAATCAGTAATGTGTTGATATGATAGCGAAGATAATTTCAGAAAGGTAAATTTTATTTCCCGAAACCAACAAAAGCTTAGAGCGAATAACTATATTCATTTGAGGGATGCTTTGAACCAAGACGCAGGTGTAAATGCCGCCAATTTAGGTCAACATGTCATTTTGCCGTCGTCATTTATCGGGTCACCGAGGTATCTCCAAGAAAAGACGCAAGATGCTATGACATATGTGCGCAATTATGGAAGGCCTCACATTTTTATAACTTTTACGTGTAATCCGGAATGAGAAGAAATAAAGCAAGAACTTTTTCCCGGTTAGCGATCTTTCGAACGGCATGACATCGTTTTCGATTTTTGGGCCGGTTAAATGTTTTATGGTAACTGTAGAGTGGCAAAAAAAGGATTGCCGCATTGACATATGTTATTTTGGCTGGACACAAAAATACAGCCTGATGAAATTGATGACATAATAGTTGCCGAGCTACCTAATAAAGATGAAGATCCAGAGTTGTTCGAAATAGTCACAAAAAATATGGTACATTAACCGTGTGGGGAAGAAAATTTGATTTCGCCGTGCATGAAAAATGGCATTTGTTCAAAAAAATACCCACGACGTTTTGTAACTCGAACCGAGACCGGTGAGGACGGATATCCCGTTTATCGACGACGCGACATCGACAACGGAGGGCAGGTCGCTACCTTGAATGTGCGAGGAAGAACAGTCAACATTGACAACAGATGGATCGTTCCATATTGCCCAATATTGTGCCGATCTTTTAACGCTCACATAAACGTTGAATATTGTCATTCCGTACAAGCAATTACGTACATATGTAAGTACATTAATAAAGGATCGGATCAAGCCACTTTCGGTGTCAGAAATGCTCATGACGAAGGTGAAAAATATTTAAACGGCCGATACATGTACTATCTGAAGCAGTGTGGAGATTGTTAAAGTTTCCTATACATGACAGATACCCTACCGTAGTACACTTAGCGGTATACTTAGAGAACGGACAACGAGTATACTTTTTAACGGAAAATATAGAAAATATTGTTGAAAATACACCTAAAACGACACTCACTGCCTTTTTTGACCTGTGCAGCAGTGACGGGTTTGCTAGAACACTACTCTATCACGAAGTCCCTCATTACTTGGGCAAACAATAAATTTTCTAGAAGGAAGCGTGGCCAAGACGTAGTTGGACACCCCGGCATAAAAAAAGATGCGGCATTTAGAAGAGTGTACAGCATTCATCCTTCACAGTCAGAATGTTTTTATCTCAGGGTACTACTTTATCACGTACGTGGCCCAACATCGTTCTAGTATTTAAAAATAGTTGAGGGAATTGTTAAAGAAACTTACCAAACCGCTTGCCGAGATAGAGGTTTGCTGGAAAATGATAACCAATAGGAAACAACTTTGAGAGAAGCTTTAATATCCCAATGTCCGCTTAAGCTGAGAGAATTGTTTGTGGTGATTCCATTTTTTCTTTCCCTCGGAACCTCTCTTCACTTTTAAAAACGATTTGTGTCAAAATATCAGACACATAGCTCAACAAAGAGGCTTGATACAGATCGAAAATAAACTTTAAGAACTGAACGATAAAAATTTGGTAGACTTTGGGTTACCCTCTCCGAATCGCCGCCTATAAAATGTAGTTAATGCCATACCGAGCTCTACATACGATGTTAACGAGTTATCAGTATATGTCAACTCAAATGTACCCAAGTTGGTGGCAGATCAAAAAATTGCGTTCGATGCTATAATTGAAAATGTGATTATTGATCAAAGGTAGCCTATTTTTTTTGGACGGGCCTGGCGAAACAGTTAAAACATTTCTTGCCGATTTAATATTAGCCAAAGTTTGACAATCTGGAAGAAAAGCACTGGCGGTCGCGTCTTCTGGCATTGCCGCAACTCTATTAAATAGTGGGGAGACTGCTCACTCGACTTTTAAATTACCGTTGTCTGTGTCGTTAGAACAACAATCGGTATGCTCAATCCGCAAAAATGGTCCACTTGGGAAGCTCTTACAGGACACTTCACTGATTATTTGGGATGAGTGTACCATGAGCCATAGAGCTCACGTGGAAGCTGTGAACCGCAAATAAAAATCCTCAGGAACTCAGGCAATGTGATGGGAGGCGTAACCTTTGTGTTGGCTGGAGACTTTCGCCAAACACTACCGGTTATAACTAAAGGTACACGCGCCGACGTTATTAAAGCGTGCCTCAAATCATCACCTTTGTGGCAATTAATTAAAACTCTAAATTTGCACACAAATATGAGAGCACATTTAAGTAACGACTACAATGGAAATTTCTCACAAAAAATACTTCAACTTGGAGATGGAAAACTACCATCGCCAGTTGCAAATAGCTCCCAAGTATCGTTGAACAATGAATTGGCTCAAACTGTTAACAGTCTAGATGTTCTTATAGATACAATCTATCCCGACATTGAAAATCTCACAGAACGAAATTTCAATTGGCTCTGTTTGAGGGCGATAGTGTCGCCAAGAAACGACTCCGTAAATTATATAAACAGAATGATTGGGGAAAAGTACCAGGTGATTTCAAATGTTACAAATCTATTGACACTGTGTGCAACATCGAAGATGCAGTACACTACATACAAGAATTTTCAAATTCCCTCAACCCTGCTGGCTTGCCACCCCACGAACTAATATTAAAAGGAGGTACTCCTATCATGCTTTAGAGAAATTTAAGCCCTCATAATATGTGCAATAGCACAAGACTTTTGATAAGGGAATTACGAGACCATGTGATTGTAGCAACAATCATCACTGGGCCCGCGGCCAGACAGCTCGCTCACATACCGCGAATCCCGATGATTCCGACGGATTTACCTACCTATATCCTTTAAAAGGTTACAGTTTCCTGTGAAGACATCGTTTGCCCTTACGATAAATAAATCACAGGGACAAACTTTTTCGATTGTTGGCGTCGACCTAAGAAAAGAGTGCTTTTGTCATGGGCAGTTATATGTTGCCCTTTCTCGAGTCTCTAAGGAAGTCTAGAAGGATCTCCTAAAAATCAATATGTTTTGTGAGCACCTACAAATACCACTGCAAACATAGTTTAAAAAAACCTTAAAACAACAAAAAAAACAAAAAACCTTAAAACAACAAAAAAAAAACAAAAAAACCTTAAAACAACAAAGAAAAACAAGAAAAACCTTAAAACAACAAAGAAAAACAAAAAATAAATAGATGTAAATATTTTTAATAAATGTAAAAAAACAATTAAATATAAACTTTTACCTCAACCAAAATAAACAACAACAAAATAGGTAGGTACCTATTTAAGAAGAAAATAATTAATTAAATAAATGAAATAAGTAAATGCAGTCCGGAATCATATTTACAAAAGGTAAATACTTCCTAAATAAAAAAAAACTGACTATTAATATAAATGAAACGTAAAACTATGTAAAAAATCTTAAGTCCCCCCGTGCGAAGCCGGGATTGGCCGCTAGTATATATATAAAAGGAGAAGTTTACTGACTGACATATCAACGCAAGGCCTAAACTATATACTAATTTTGCACAGGGGTTCTCTTTATAACGTAGAGCACTAAGAAGGGTTTTTTGGAAATTCCCGCCCTCCCCGCCCTAAGGAGGTAAAACGGGGATGCAAAGTTAGTACAGAAATTTTACAATTCAACGCGCGTAAAACCGCGGAGCACTGCTAGTCTTATATAAAAATGTGTGATTCACTGTATGGAACAGTAATCCAATCTCGCGTATTAATTTACACCTAATAAGAATAAATCGACAACTCTAGAAATCGTTCCTTTAAATACATAAAAAAAACTACGTTTAAATTAAGGCATTCATTAAAGACAGCCCTTTGCATTTAAAGCGCGCCAATAAATATCTGTTTTTAGTTATGGCAGTCGACCAGTTAGTTGTTGACCTTTCAATTATTTTCTTGAATATTTATTAAGTTACGCCAATTGAATTTTCGCCGTAAACTTCAATTTGAAGCGACAAGTAATTACAGTGCCTCGTAACAGATGGCACTACTGGTCACAAATTGGACCACGCGAGCATCCATAGACAATATTTAAGCTTTTTTTTATTAAGTTAACACGCTCGATTGTCCGTCTGTATAATTATTAACCCAGAACTTTATATGTACATAAGTAAACACATATAAAGCCAATTTTCATTTGTTAAAACAAATAACACCTTCCCGCTTAATGGATTGCTATATACTTTTAACGTCTTCAAATGATTGCAGTTATAACGTGCGAGTCATCTATATAAATACTAGATGATTCTTAACTCTCATCTTTATATGTCCTTTAATGGTCTGTGGCTATTTTTCTTCATTTAATACCTAATGTGTAATTGCCAACGTAAGTAGAAAAATGCTATCGTGTTAGGCTGTCCGCTTATAGTGATGGAATAAGGTCGCTCGAGAATGAGCGACTGCATACCTTGCACCTCTGATAACGCTGGTCTCTGGGAAGTTTGAGCAGCCCAGCGTCAGTTAGAACATCGATGAGTAGATGCCAAATAACCAAATAACATTTCGCAATCGATATAAACTCGAGTATTGAGTTTTGGTTAAGGCCATAGGATACATAGGGCCACTTGAAAAAATAATTTTCAAACGGTCCATTTGAAAACGGCGCTTTTTTCATTCAAAGCAGCGTAGTTCCAATGAAAAAGCAGCACTTTGGAAAGTGACGTTCCTTAATAAATATTTCGCCTGCCCAGTGTGGCAATTATAGGCAAAAAGTCCTCCGAAATGTAGTTAGTATTATGAATTAAACAAAAAAAGGTTTTTTTACGGAGAACCTAAATCTGGATTACTCAGACGTCAATTTCAGTACCACTGGAGGAGGGGGTGAAGCAGCTCATTAATAAGCGACCCTACACGATCTGAGCGGAATCGAGGAGCATCGGGGAGTCATCATTAGCGAAATAAGTAAACCACTAATAGTAGTAAAGGTAGAGTAAAGAGATATCAACAAAGTATAAGTTGTCGTAAGAGCCGACTGAGGTACCGAAACCGGTAGGTAGCGATACCTCGATATATATTCAGCTGCAGGATAGCTTATAAGCAACCATACCTGTCGCAAAGCTACGCTCTGCCATTGCCACCACATCTGCCCACCGGCCCACCTGCACGAGTAATATGGGCCAAATTCTGCCTTGAGGAGGCCTATGATGAAGATAATTCCTGTAAGGAACAGTAGGTACAAGATAATTTTATTCTAAGTTAAATTATTATGCCTATTCTTTGCCCTCATAAAGAAATTTATAAGCGTTTTACTTAAATAGCTTTTATAATATCAATCTGAAAAGAAACATATACGTTGAAATGCCTGCAAGTCGGAGCCTGAAGCACGTCAAGTTTACCAAGCTTGTTGCATTATTAATAAATAAAGTGTTAACCCACTTCATCTCATAAACAAACGCAATCAGGTTGGAACCGCACTTCCTCATTATACGGCGTCGGAAGCAAAAACACCAATTACAAAATATTAATATAATCGCCGTGCGTATAATGGCGCCCGCTCGTAAACCAGCCAAAATGGCGGCCCGATGGACATCGATATCGATTCGATATTGTTTTTTTTGCGTCAAATAATTGGGTTTCGTTTGGTTTTTACATCGGTTGTTAAGTCGATGGACTAATTTGTACACGTATTAATCGAGACCCCAAAAAATAGTCTATTTTTGATACGTGAGTTTGTAAGGATGACTTACGCTAAGTAATAATTTTAATATGAATTGTAAAATTTATTGAAAACTATTAGAAACGATTTTAATACACGGATTATTTAATTTTTACATTGAAAATACTTGAAGAGAACTTCCGACAATAAACTAAAACGTGGAGCTTATAAAAACAATTGAACCGCATTTTTAGTCTTTTATAATGTTTATCCCATTTTGTATATCACCAAGTTACTGTTGCGGTAGGAAATTTTGCTTGTTTGTTTAACAAGGCAAGAGGTAGTGAAGTCATAAGGTGATATAATACTATTATAGTTTATGATATTCCCCTGGCCATGCTTTATAAGCTACTTAGAACTTTCTTACTTACTTTGCACCCCCCCCCTTTACCGTTTTTTTTAGTATTTTACATATATATTACATGACTTTCAAATTTCAATAACTTCAAAAACAGTAAAGTTTCATATTAACTTTGTACCTCCGTTTCACCCCTTTAGAGGGTGAATGATCAAAAATCCTATTGTAGTGCTCCACTACGTTACAACAGGAAACCCTATGCAAAATTTTATGTTTCTAACCCTTCTGCTGAATATGTCGGTCTGTCCATCAGTCAGTCAGCTTCTCCTTTTAAAATATATAAGCTAATGACAGGTTACCGAATAATTGCCACATTCCTGAGACTAAGAAACGTAACGTAAATGTTTCTCTTATGATATTATTTATCTCACAAAAGTAATCTCTTTACACTATAATAAGTAACAGATAACATTTAATTAGCTGACGTGCAAACTCGAGTAAAGTTAAGTTTCCGATTACATTGTATTATCACGCACACTATGAAGTACGCGGCATGATTGGATACACACACAAACGTGTTCATATACCAACATTGAAACAACTGTCAAGTAAATCCCGCGCGCAGCAACTTTTTTCCAGACAAAGAATTAACAAATATACAGCCAGATCACGAACAACAGATAAACTATAATTAGTTAAGGCGCACGGTGGAGTTAATGTCGTTGCTTTGTCTTCGGAGTTAAAATGGCGGCGATAAGAAGCACACTTCATTTTGTAGGTTATCTTTATTGTACTATGGTGCTATTAACGTTTTTTTCAGTTGTTTTAGATTAGATCGCCAAGGTCGTGGAAAGAATAATATTCAGTGTAATGTTAATTATTTTGATAACAAGTTTCTATTCGGTGTTGTATCTATAAACCCTGATTTAAATGTGATTGCATGATGGAATATTCAGCTTTTGCTATTTGATTTAAAGATCTGGATTGACTTTTTTACTGATAAAACTGCATTAGATATTCTCCAGGGTACCACAATAATCGTTGTAGGTTTTGCGAAATGTTTTTAAATAATCAACTTAGTTGATAGATCAGTAGGTAATGAATATAGGATTTTGCTTTGGGAGAGCGGTCTCTTTCGTAGGTACTTTGAGAACTCTCAATGAAATCGTTAATGAAGCCGTGTTCAGTTTATTTGAGTACGTACTTCTATCTCTTTTACGATGTTACAGTCAGACAGCATAAGAGAGGTTTCTCCGAACGATAGCATTTAACCTAAAAAAGGTTTTTTTTAATTTACACAAAGATTTCGTATGTCATCACAAGTCAAGAGGTTGTAAAAGTTATATTAAAATCTCTTTTTTTACGTGGTTTGTTTACCTTAAAAATTATATGTCCGACGTTTAAGCTCTATTAGCCTAGCAGAGCATTATTATAAGTAGATTCTTTAACTATAAGTAGTAAAATGATAATCAACTATTTTGTAATAAAATAATCGGGAAAAAACGCCGGACAATAATATCGGAATATGGTCTGTAATTTAGTTATAATAATACTTTTTTTAAGTACATACTGCAACCAATCTCCATCGTCATAGTGATGGCCACTAATTACGCAATTATCGATGACAACCCCGGGAGTCGAACCCGGGCCACCGAAGAGACCGCCCGCGTCGCCCACACACCGCTATTGTTCTGCAATGACATTTTTATGATTGATTCCGATAGTGATGCGCGTGATTTTGATGGCGGTATCGATAAACGTGGGAGAGTGTCGATATAATTTATGTCGATTTTATAGTTCCGTTGATTTTGGGAATGCGGGTGGGTGAGTGGTTTGTCACTATCTATTGGAAGGTTGCTGCAAAGAATTTTTGGCTGTTTGTTTGTGTGTTTGTGCACGTTTATCTCAAATATTGCTGAATATATTTGAATGATATTAAGCAAAGGGAAAGTGCTTTATTTTGATTTAAATTTAAACATTAATAATATCTAAAAGTTATATTTTTGAGTCAATAAAATAAATAAAATTCTTTTATATAAATACAAAAATATGACGTTTCTTCTTTAAAATATTAGTGTAGATTTAAGAAGGGTCAGGTCAGAAGTACCTAGAAAAATGAGCGTGTAGGAAAGGAACAATGCGAGTAAAGGAAACGAGAAAGGAATACTCAGATCTTAGCAAGTAGAGATCCATAGCCTCTGCCTACCCCGTTGGGACACAGGTGTGATGTAAGTAGGTATGTAAAGACCAAATATTATTATTACTTGACTAAACTTGAAATAAAGGTAGCTCAAATGCAACAGGATGGGGATAGGCATATTCCTGCTGCCTAACTGCCTGCCTAACTACGCCCCGTGATTGCCACAAAGCCTGCGCGACAATAATGTGCAAAATTCCCCCATTTTTTGTGCAGCAGTGGATGATCTACGGCTGCTCATATGATGATGGTTATCATTTTACAAATTCTTAGGTTTACAATTTTCGTAGGAAGGTATTTATTTTTTAATAATCGCTTAAACTAGCTACTATCTACTACTACTAACTTGAAATATAATTAAAAAAAAACTGATAATAATTGTTCAAAATGTGTGAGTGATATGTATTAGGAGTAAGAGCATAAGGGTAATAGAAAATATCATCATACCAGCCATTAAAAGTTCACTATTGGACACAGGCCTCCCCAAGAAGGGGGGTATGTTGCCCATAATTGCCGCGCTGGGCAAGCATGTTGGCAATCGCAGAGCGCAGCTTTCGCGTCGGGGAAGCTGCTGCCTATATCCACCCTGTACATTTCAGCTGAATTTTCTGCATGGGTATACCGCCATCTGTCGGTTCTGGTACCTTAGTCGCCTCTTACGACACCTGGTACAGGAGAAGGTACTATTCTACTCTGACGGTACCTCACGGTTGCAATTGAAAATATATTTCTTCTGAATCTAGACACATTAACATACTATACATAGTTATACTTGTTCAACCTAGATTTCGCTACTGTGTATTTTTTAGCAGTACCTACATATGCCAGCTATGTGCCAGCTTAGTAATATACGTAATTACTAAGCTGGCACATAGCATCCCTTATTTAACATTGTATATTATTGTAGAGAATGTACATTATATAATTTAGTGCAGTATATCTTTCTCTCATAATAATAATTATCATCATAGCAGCTATAAAACTTCCACAGCTAGATTGATGGCAAAGGGAAAATTTGTCGATAATTGCCATGTTGGTGGCAATCGCAGAGCGTTACTTCGGGGCAGGAATGCTGCCGCTCATCCCCGTCCTGTAGCATTTGAGTTATGTACATTGTTTCGGGTGTATATACCGCCACCACTTGCAACACCTGGGTGCAGGGATGTTTAGAGTATAGCCAGTACCTCAAGTCAAGAATATTTTTCTTTCAAATTATTTCAAACGCGCCGTGAGGTTTCGACAGAGTAGAATAGTACCTCCCACTGCACCTGCTGTAAGAGGCGTCTAACCAGAACCGACCGAGAGGTATATCCATCCGAGATAGTGCAGGTCAAATGCTCTGCAATGGCAATTGCACACGCCTGCCTAGCGCGGCAATTATGGGCATAACCAGCATATGTCCAGCAGTAGACTTCCAATGTTTGGTATGAAGATGATCATGAATATTTCAACTAAATAAACGACAATTTTCCCCTAAAATCTATATTCATTTTTAATATCTTCTGGCTTTGGATACATCCCTAGCGCTTGGTGCAGGAGTCGTCGCGGACCATTAACGTTCTCAGCAAACAAACAGTATTACGGGCCAAATGTGCCTGTAATGCCGTTTTTCGCCGCTCTGCGGTAGGTGGCGCGACTAGACGAGTGTACTTACAAGTTTTAATAGACGTTAAGTGAATCGGTAGCCGGGCGATCGGCGCGGTGCAAGAATAGTTCATCATTACGATAAAAGATGGCGTTGTGTGTATGCAAATGTATGGGTCCGATGGCGCAGTAATCCTGCCTTTTGCGCCAAAGGTCGCTGGTGCAATCCCTGCCCAGGACAAATATTTATATGATGGGATTTATGTTTGTTCTATGACTGGGTGTTAAAAATATGTATTGAAGTAGTATATTCGTGATTCCTTTGTTGTCTGAAGTCTGAAACACAAGTGCTTTGAAAATTTCGTGATTTATCACGGAATCAGGTCAATGTCTATATTTACTTTCTAAATTTCTTCGCAATACTTCGTCAGTGAATGTGTAATCTGACATTTTTATAACAGATAATTGAGAAGTATTGCGACATACTAAGTATTGGGATCGATAAATCTCCGTTATATGCATAAAAATGGAATTTATTCGAGCCTGATGGTCCCCGCCCATGACACTCAGAATTTGTGAACATTTGTCTTTTTGTGTCTGGGTGTAAGGTGTTTATTATCTAAGTCATTATATTTGTATTGTTAAAGTCATTATATTTATGATTCATATGTTCTGCGATATCCGTAACATATATATATATATATATATATATATATATATATATATATATATTATATAATCTTTTATTTCACTCATCATTATCATCATAGTAACCGCAAGTTGTCCGCTGCTAGACGTAGGCCTCCCCGAGAAAGCGGAAAATTTAGGCGTGGTGCCAATCGCAGAGCCTTCGATTAGCTTCGCACCGGGAATGCTGCTGCCCATTTCCGCATTTGAGCTACGCTGTTTTGGATGGATATACCGCTATGTCGTTTCTGGTACCTCAGTAGCCTTTTACGACACCTGGTGCAGTGGGAGGTACTATCACCATCTTCCATACTACATTAGTATTTCTAAGTCATCACGTTTTGCAGACCTGGTGCCGAGCGCTATGAGGTGGACACACGAGCTCATTCAAACGCTAAAAGCTTTTTATGAACATAACATTTATTTTTAAATTATGAAGTCAGCAAACAAGAATACGCTCTGCTTGATGATAAACGTGACCGCAGCCTGTAGATGCTCGTGTCATCACAAAGATATCACTGGCGTGTTGCCAACCTTATAAATTGAATATTCTGTGTCACAATTACCAAGTAATTCCACTGCCTCTCTCACCCTTCAAACTGGAACAGCAATGCGAACACTGCTATTTGGCGGTAGAAAGAGGTGAGAGTGAGGTACCAATGCAGACGACCTTTGTAAAAGGTATATCTCTAGAAGAAAATGGTAAGGATAGATTGAGAAACCAACAGTCCTTAAACTTGTCCCGAGGGAATCAAATCCGGGGCGTGTAGGCTAGCTCCGTGCTTACGCCAACTCGGCCATAAACAAAATTGTTTAGTCACGATTGCGCGCCTAAATTTGTAAAATGGCGCGCAAACAAACGAATCAAAGGTAACATAATGATCAATCATCAAGGGCCTAGAGATCACCTAGAGAGGGCGTTTAATATAATCTGTAATTAGGGAATAAACACTGATAATGCTACCAGGGTTGCCAGTTTAAAAAGAAAAATGTTTAGAATATAGATATAATAATTTTTTATTAGTAAATATATAATTTCAAATCAATGCCTTTGAGTAAATTCAAGAATTGCGTGAAAGGTAGAGTTTTGCTAAAGCTTGTAATGCTTGAAAGAATATAATACTGATGAAACTGTTAGAGATTGAATTGAATTACTCTAACTTCTAGTATTAAGACAGAGGTTGGATTCTAATAATACTAACCATTAGATGTTATTGGAACACTTATCGTTATCAGTTTTTCTTGAAGGTTCTTTTCTGGTGGCTCGCGTAATAAAACTGCTACAAACTCAGTTATAAGACCCGTCTGGTGCGGGTAGATTAGAATTAAAGTAGGACACTCAATGTTCTATTTATTTAAATGACTCTTAGAACACTGGTTGTCAGAGTCATCGACATCAACAGGGTTTTTGACCATTTGAAAGTGCCTATGATAGGCCTATTAAAATAAATATATATTTGACTTTGACTTTTGATTTTTATTTTGAGCAAAGCTGCTTTTTATTCCGGACTTAGTTTTAAAACCCGTTTGCTACCGTCAGATTAGTATTAGAGAAGGAATCTCAATGACCAATTTGTTTAAATGACTCTTATAACCCCATAATGATATCTAGATTATTGGTCATTTGTGTAATATTGATGATTTAAAAGTGCCTATGAAATGACTATTTAAATAAAGACTATATAGAATATTTTCAAAATTCAAACTATAAAAAAGCCGCGGGGTACCATCAGAATAGAACAGTACCTCTCCCTGTAACAGATGTCGTAAAAGGCGACTGAGGTACTGATAACGATAGATAGCGGTATATACACTTAAAACAGCAGTAATATTGGAGCTACGCCTTGCGACTGCTACAAACCCCAAGCGCGGCAATTGGCAAAACTCCTTTTTTGGGGAAGCTTAAGTCCAGCAGTGGATGGTCTATGGCTGAAGGCCTATAACAATATAACTGAGAAAGAAGTTATTATATTTATTGAAGTGGGGGTATGTATCTAGTGTGTGTGTATCTAGTGGGGTATTAACTCTAAAACCTATTTATGGTATCGTAACTGCTAGGCGTAGACCTGGCCAAAAAATTCCTAATAAGACCTCTGGTCCAATTGGTTCTCTACCCGTTTGATGGATATCTCAGGGGTGGGCCGGCCCAGTTTGGGCAATCGCTTTAACTTCGCGTTGGGAGTGTTCCTTTTCATCCCTGCCTTGTTCCATTTGATCTGAATATTTCCAATTTTCGCCTGTTTGATGAAAGAGGGTAAAATAAGTATTAAAATAATTAAATATTAATAATTATAATTAAATTCCCACAGCATCTCATATCTACATTGACCTGAATCCGTGATAAATCGCTTAAAGCACTTGTAATAAACCAGACAACAGAGGAATCACAAAGATACTAATTAAATACATATATTTAACACCCAGACATCAAACAAACATACATTTCATCATATAAATATTTGTTCTAGGTGGGGATCGAACCCACGACCTTTGGCCCACAAGTTCATTCCACAGAATCACTATCAACTGCGCCATTAGGCCCGTCAATAAAACATAATATGATTAGCTTTTAAGGATTTAAAGGAGGGTATAGATGGCTACTTTCCACTTATTTAGTATTTAATTGCAATACATATTAAAATCAAAATGATGAATACTTTGAAATCAGTACTAATCCCTACTTCCCTACTAATATTATAAATGCGAAAGTAACTCTGTCTGTCTGTCTGTCTGTTACGCTTTCCCGCTTAAACCTCTCAACCGATTCTCAGATTTGGCACAGACAATCTTTGGACCCTGAGAAAGGATATATAGGCTATTTATAATTCAAAATAAGGGCTGTATGGGGTCGAAAGGAGGGATGAAAAGTTGTAGTAGTAAGTAAGTATGGAGCTAGAAACTTTAACCTTATTTTTCAGTCCATTGATTCATTATAAATAAACATGACATTCAATGTTTATATAAGTTAAGGTAAAGAGGTATGGTACCCAATAAAAATATGTCACGCTGACGAAGTCGCCGGCACAGCTAGCGCTCTATATTTCTTTTGTTGAGCAATCGTGTCTAATGATCACATTAGATGGAACCTCATACAAAGGTCGTTGGCATTGTTACCTTACTCTCACCTATTTCTACCGGCAAACAACATTGCTTGCTGTGTCCCGGTTTAAAAGGTGAGCGACGGTAATGTAAGAAAACATCTTCAAGTCTCAAGGTTGGCGACGCATTAGTGATATCCTTATAATACTGACGGGCCCGATGGCGCAGATGGTAGTGATCCTGTCTTGTGCACCAGGGGTCGTGGGTTCGATTCCCACCCAGAGCAAATATTTATATGATGATATTTGTGTTTGCTCTGTGTATGGGTGTAAAATATATGTATTTAAGTAGTATATTTGTGATTCCTCTGTTGTCTGGCGTCCGTAACACAAGTGCTTTAAGCGACTTACCACGGAGTCAGGTCAATGTATGAGATGTTGTGGGAATTTATTATTAATTTATTATAATAATACGAGGGCCTATAGGCTGCGGTAACGCTTACTATCACGCGGACTGTTTGCTTATTAAAGACCGAGTCTAATAAAAAAAAAGATAGACAGAGAGGTAAGGAAATGTTTAAAAGCCATTTATTATCATATCAGCCATTGGGTGTCATAGGGCATAGGTCTCCAAGACAGGAAGATCTTGCCCATAATTGCCATGCTGGGCAAGCGTGTTGGCAATCGAAGTGCGCAGCTTTTCCTACAGGGCACTGCTGCCCATCCCCACCCTGTGCATTTGATTTGCACCCTGTTGCACACTGTCACGCATGGATATACCGCCATCAATCGGTTCTGGTATCTTAGTCGCCCATTACGACACCTGGTTCACCTGGTTCAGAGGGAGGTACTAATCTACTCTGCCGGTACCTATTTTTATATTTTTTTTATATTTCATTGAATTGGTGTGCTCAGTTGTTATGGAAATGCATAAATAATAAGTAGTTTTAAACATTTTGGTTTGTATGTGTTGATTTGTGTTACCGTGTCAAAAATAAATTAAATAAAGGATAAATATAAGTAAATATAGAGTATCGTTGTTTAGATTTACCGTAAAATTGTGTAGGCCAATATGGTGGGAGAGTGAGAAATTTTAATCTCCAATTGCCAGGTAATGGTAGCCCTGCAGGGTGAGTTGGTAGTTCCTCGCCAGCCGACGGTCACGCCGGGTCCGGAGGCCGGCCGCGGGCCTCGGCCTCCGTAATGCTGTTGTGTGTTTGCATAGTCGCACGGTCTATCCATAGAGTAGTTAATGAAACTTTTTAACGGCTTTTAAACGCGGCTTGGAAACGCGGCTGTTGTTCGCATAAAAAATGACGCGCATAAAAATCGCATACCGCTGTCATGCTTAGATCTTGGAAACTACGCAATGGACTGTAAATCGATTTTTGTAATGTATAGGAGTAATTCAAGGAAGGTTTATATGTATAATACATGCATGTATATTTCAACTATTCGTTGAAATATACGTTATGATTGTGTTATATTCTTTTTTCTTTTATATGAATCATCTCCTGGCAATAGTAGATTCAACAACAAATTAGCAATATTAAAAATGAAGTCATCATATCAGCCACAAGACGTCCACTGCTGGACATAGGCCTCCTCAAGTGATTTCCAATAGGACCGGTTTATGCGGCCTGTGTCCAGCGCAATGCTGCGGTTTTAGTCAGATTTACAGTCGACCTTGTTTGTGGACGTCGAACGCTAAATTTGCCGGTACGTGGTCTCCATTCCAGAACCTTACGACTCCATCGTCCATCGGTTCTGCGTGAGAAAGGAAGACCAGAGACCAAAGGAAAGGTGATTATTTCTTGGTATATAGACATGGCCGGCTTGCGACTTCAGCTACGAATATTTTTTTGAAAAGTTACCGATTCTGAAGACAAGGTCACTAACCCTTGTGGTGAGGTGGATGGCTGGCTGCTGAATAAAATTTACTGCTGGAAACATTTAACATAATTCCCTTTAGTAGCTTCAGCGTGAAAGATCAACAAATTTAAATTATCGTCAACATATAAGTCGAAGGACGTCCACTGCTGGGAATAATCCATTCAAGAACCTCAATTGTTTTAAGGATTATTTTGGACAAATAGATGGGCTATTTGCCCGTAAATTCCCTCTTGAACAATGCATTGTGGCAATCACATTGTTTCCCGACGAGGATTCTGCCAACCCTAGATATTTAAGCTGTGATCGCTATAGGTAGACCTCATACATAAGGTTAAACAACATTGCTGTGTTCCGGCTTGATGTATAAAAGATGCAATAATAATATATATAAGTCATAAGTTTGGCAACGTGTTAGTGATATCCTTGTGATATAACGAGCGTGTATAGGCTGCGGTGACATTTACTATCAAGCGGTCTGTGTGTTGATGAAAAACTTTTGTATGAAGTCTACCTCGTGTATGACTCAAAATCTACTAGACCAATTTAAATAATTCTTTCTCTACACATCTTCGTAAGCTACATCTTCACTGAGTAACGTAAGCTATATTATATTTAATAAAATCAAACCAGATAAACGTAAAACGAGGCAAGATTTATATTAATGTACGTTTGTAACGAATAAACACAAAAAATGCTCGATTGATTTTAAAATTTATTTTATGAATGGAAAATCACGTTATCAGCAAATAATATAGACTATATTTTATTCTTGTATCCCGATGCTAATTGGATCTATGTCGGAAAATATATACTTTAAAAAATATTTACAGGTAACTAATGCTACTTGACTTAAGTCTGTCATGTACTTGGTTTGCGTATATACAAATAGTTCAGTAATTGAATAATTAATAGAAAAGAGTTGTTCCGACTCTGTGGTTTCACATTTGTCTATGGAGTAAGGCTCTATTGAAATCAAAGGTGTGCACTGAGCACAGATTGCTCCCTAATCGCCGGTTACGTCATCAGTATGCCGATCCGTGAGCTACCTTATACAGCGCAAGTGGAAATGGCTGCAGAAACATTAAGCTCATTTATTTTTAAAAATGGAAACTCTTTGTTCGATTTTTAAATTTACTTCTATAGTTTGAGTTCAATGCTAGATGGGATGGAATAGAAAAAAAACATTCGAATTGAATACGTCCTCCTTTTTTGAAGTCCGTTAAAAATATATTAATAACAAAATATTGGTGTACAGATTTGGTGCTGTAGCTAATTATAACTAACAAGTTCTTAAGTTGAGCACACATGTTTAACAAATAATACTCAATAGCATAAAGTGCCGTAAGGTACGGGTAGAATAGTAAAATATTACCTACCCTTGTACCAGGTGTCGGAAAAGGCGACTAAGGTACAGGAAGCGACAGGTGGCGGTATATTTAACCAGAACAGTCCAGATCAAATGCGCAGGGCGGGATGGGCAACCGGGTACATGGAGAGGTACTATTCTACTCCGCCGGTACCCGTACCAGTAAGCGTCAAAGTTACTGTAAGCCTCAAAGTTATTATAAGCGTCATAGTTATCAGCCTCTATGGCGTTTCAGTTCTCCACGGTGATCATTTGAAATGTTATACAGCCATTGATATTGTGTTTATAAGTACTAGAGACTTATCTAACAATACTGTAAACAGGTTTTATAGTTAGTGCTAATTTGAGTCCTAGAATATCTGAATGTAATAGGCATTCCAATGAACTGATTTACCACTTCTGCATATCAAAAATGTCTGACGTGTCACAAACTTTAAAGAGCTGTTGACATTTGTTACTTTTAAATTTAGATAATGCTGAATTATATTTATTTATAATATTTACTAGAAACTAAATCAACTTGACCCAGTTGTCAGACGGGACTCCTTCCTATACCGGGGACTGCAATGCCATTGTGCTACCGCAACCTTAGCAGACATTTCAAATAGTTCCTAGTATTCTTTCTGTGCTCTGAAATCAGTGCCTAATTTATTTGGAACATTCAGAGCAAATATATATATGATAATATTTGTGTCTCTGGGTGTTAAATATATGTATTTACGTAGTATACTTGTGATTTGTATGTTGCTTGGCGTTTTAAACAGCTTTTTTTAAGCGACTTACCACGGATTCAGGTCAATATATGAAATGTTGTTGGAATTTATTATTATTCATAAATTATCATCATACGAGCCATTGAGAGTCCACTGCTGGACATAGGCCTCTCCAAGAACGGATGTTCTTTGCTCATAATTGCCGCGCTGGGCAAGAAGAGTGTTGGCAATTGCAGAGCGCAGCTTTAGCAACGGGGATTCTGCAGCCTATTCCCGCCCTGTGCATTTGAGCTGCACTGTTCCGGATCGATATACCACCATTTGTCGGTTCTGGTATGTCTTGTAGTTGCCTCTTACGACACCCGGTGCAGTGGGAGGTACTATTCTACTCTGCCGGTACCTCAAGGCAATATTTTATAATTACAAACGCTCAAATGTCAAACTATTGCAAGTTTAAAGCAATCAATAAAGAAGAAGTAGAAACTAAATTATTGTTATAGGTAATGCATAGAAAATCCTGAATTATATTGGCATGGTAAAGTTGCAGGTTCGAGTCCCATTTGACACCTGGACAAGTTGTTTTTTAGTATCAGGTGTTGTAAGCGGTGACTTAGGTACCGAAACCGACAGATGGCGGTATATCTTCTAGAAGCTGTATTGCTGAAAAATTGCGTGAACGTATTTGACCTGCCGAAATTATAGTGATAAAGAGGTGGTCACAAACACCTTTGACAAGTAATCATTATCATCATTGCAGCTGTAAAACGTTCACGTTTTAAAAATCAAGGGTTGCTTTGCCCATAATTGCCGCGCTGGACAAGCGTGGTAACAATTGCAGAGTGAGCATTTGAGTTACACTGTTAGATTTCAGGTGGACTGTCTCAGAGTGGACATCCGATGGTTGGTATTTATTTATTTATTGATAAACCAGTAATTGTTGCGCCGTGATAGTATACAAAAGCCAGAACTTAAAACTAAATGTACAATAAGTAGGTTCACGCAGCATGCGTTGCGCGATCAGACGACATTAAACATTTCTTATTAAAACGAATTAAACTGAGTTTAATTGATGGATTTGGCGCTTCATTCTATAGTAAGTGGAATAAAATATGTCAATCATATTATTATACTACATTGAGTAGTCTACACAGTCTTGGGATCAGGGAAGTAGAACCAAAAACTGTTCTTGTGAGGCAGGGAAGAGAAGATTAAGAGGCACCCGGGGATATCTGATGACGATATAATGATATAATGAGAAAAAAAATACAAATTAATATATATATATATATATATATATATATAATTTAACGGCTTTTAAACGCGGTTTATTTTACTTTTGCCATTTTTAGTCTGACGTTTCGCTCACTTTACAGCAACCGTTGTCAACATTGACAAAAGATGTTGTGTCAAGATTTGAAAGTATTGCCTTCACAATATTTCTTATTTATTTTTAGATGTTAATTTTGTACTTTCGCGTTCCCGTGCACGCAGTGGATGCAGACAGTATCTTGTGATCTGGCAGAGCTGTGATATAAGCTTTGGTTCTTAAAAAAATTTATGATAGGACCCCAGGCTGGTGGTGTTTTACGAACATCTTCTCTATAGGAACTTTTTTTATATATATTATGAAGTTAGCAAACGAGCATACGGTCCGCTTAAAGATAAACGTGACCGCAGCCTATACGCTCGTGTCATCACAAAGATATCACTAGCGTGTCGCCAAGGCTGTGAACTGAAGCATACTATCACATTTACCCAGTAATTTTACTGCCCCTCTTACCCTTCAAACCGGAACAGCAATGCGAAAACTGCTTTTTGGCGGTAGGAATAGGTGAGAGTGAGGTACCAATGCAGACGATCTTTGTAAGAGATCTACCTCTAGGATGATTTTTAATTTCAATAGCTTCACTAAGCTTCTTCATACCAGCCATTAAAAGCCCACTGTTGGACATAGGCCTCCCCGAGAAAGGGGGTTTGGTGCCCCTAATTGCCGCGCTGGGCAAGCGTGTTGGCAATCGCACAGCGCAGCTTTCACGACGGGGAAGTTGCTGCCCATCCCCGTCCTCTACATTTGAGCTGACTTTTTTGCATGGATGTATCGCCAACTGTCGGTTCTGGTACCTTAGTCGCTTCTTACGAAAACTGGTACGCGGGGTGTTCCTTCGCGTGTAATTGAGTTTGTCAAACCTGATGTAGTAAGTGGTAAAGTTTAATCTATGCTTGCTCGTCATTTATAAATTTAGAAAATAATACAATCACTACAAAGTTTAAAACAAAGTCACTTTCCGCAACCTGTCTCTATGTCTGCTTAGATCTTTAAAACTACGCAACGGATTTTCATGCGATTTTATTAAAATAGATAGAGTGATTCAAGTAGAAGATATATATGTATAGTACATGCATAATATAGTAGAGAAACACTGATAGTTTTAGACTTATCAAATGTGATGTCGTAAATAGACACATTTTTTTTTGTAATTATATTGCAAATGCCAACTAAACTCGACGAGTTAGATCAAAATAATGTACTTCAGTATTGTACACCATAAAAAGATCTTCATAAAAGTGCGCAATGACTTTTCCTCTCATAGATAACCGATAATATTATACGTTATTTTATGTATATATATACATATATATTTTTTTATATCATATGTATTTATTGCGTTTATTTATACAAATATGTATGCCACGTTTATTTATTTTGTATATATATTGCCTGCACCACTATAAATTTCACTATATATATTTTCTGTTTTGGTTGGTTGACTGGGAGATAATGCCATCTGGCATTAAGTCCGCCATTTGTACATTTTGTAACATTTTGTGCAATAAAGTTAAATAAATAAATAAAATAAATAATAACCATTTCTAATCATAATGGTTCATATTTTATTGTAAAAATATTAAAGATTATGTTGTTATGTTTCTTATTCGTTTTCTTTTTATCTAATCTTGAGCATGTACCTACTCCATTTTCATTTGTATCTCTTGATCTTCATCATACCAGCCATTGGAAGTCTTAATAAATAATTGCCGCGCTGGGCGAGAGTCGTGGCAACGCAGAGTGTAGCTTCGAAACGGGCATGCTGCTGCCCAATTCCGCCCCGTGCATTTGAGCTACACTGTTTCGGATGGATATACCGCCATCTGTTGTTTGCGGTATTTCATTCGCATCTTACGACACCTGGTATATAGGAAGGTACTATTCTTACTCTACCGTACCGGTAGATGGTTTCACGGCTTGATGATATTAATATTAGTATTTAAGTAACATATTTGTGAACGTTTTGTTCTCTGATGTGCGTTACATAAATGATTTGAGCGACTGATCTTTATTTTTGGTTTTAGCGACTTAACATGGAGTCAGTTCAATATATGGGATATGAGAGAACAGAGAAATCACAAATACTTATATTACTTTAATACATATTAATATTATTATATAAATATTTGTAACAATGTGGTTATTTAATAATACCGCCGTGAGATACCGGCAGAGTAGAATAGTACCTCCCCTCGTACCAAGTGTCGTATGCGGCGACTAAGGTACCAGAACCGACAGATGACGGTATATCAATACGATATAGTATAGTTCAAATACAGGGCGGGGCTGGGCATGAGCATCACCATAGCTGCGATCTGCGATTGTCAACACGCTTGCCCAGCGCGGCAATTATGATCAAACCCCCCCCCTTTCTTGGGGAGGACTATGTCTAGCAGTTGACTTCCATGGCTGATATGATGATGATGATAAATATTTGCCTTGGGTGATTATTGAATCTATAACATTTGGCACACAACATCTACCCAATGCGCCAATGGATACCTACGTTATTGAAAAACAAAATTTGTATCGCTTTGTTTGAGTTGTTCGTATTGTTTTATTGCATTATAATATGATTTATTTCAAGATGATTGATGGTTCGCCACGGTCAGCCGGCCCTGTATCGAATGGGGGCCGTATGAGAATCCAATCGCCGCGAAACTTTCACGAACCGATTGGAAGAAAAAAGCAAATAATTGGAAACTTGTTCAAATTTGTGTTCCATTTGTTCAAAATTATATTCAGTGCGTGTATACTGTACGGCTTTTTGTTGCGTCTTGTGAACATAATTGTTTGGATTATGTTATATTCAATTGAATGCTGAAGGTATTTTAACGGGTACTTATAAGCATGAATTTACTAAATAATTGTTTAAAGTGTTAGGTATTTCATCATATTATCCGAAGAAAATAATATGTTGTAAGTCATTTTAATTGTTATTAAAGAAACTATCAAACAGACCATTAAAGAGAAAACTCTACATCAATACATAATGCGTTGGGGGTACCGGTGGAGTAGAATAGTACCTCGCTATGAACCGTGTGTATTGTATGAAGCGAAAAAGGTACCGGAACCGACAATATCCTTTTATTAATATAAAGTGGAATAGACGTTGAAGTCGAAGTAATTTAGAGTTTTCTTTGTCATAAATAACCTAGTACTTGTTTTACAGTAACATTTTTTATAAGAAAGGTTTTTAATAAATAGTATATAATTTTAATAAATAGTATTGGACGTATTTATTTTTTTTGTAGTTAGAGATAGATATGATCATAAATTTTTATTGATATTTTCTATAGATATGCGTCTTAACATACATTTCGACGAGTCATTTTTATTTATATAGAATATATTTAGATTTATCATATGTGTATATAAATCCAAATATAATATAATTGATATAATATAATTTACATTCAATGTAATTTTTTAAATTATAATAATTTTGTGTCTCTACATCCTTTGGAACACTTTTTTAATGTCGCCCTTTATTGTTACATAAGATCTGTGCACGCGATAAGCCCGCCAATCGAATATTTTAAATTTACCATTCGAAATTTAAAAAAAAAGAAAAAGTTGTTATTTCCGTTTCGTTATGTTTTTCTTCCATCTCAAATAAGGTTATTATCGATTAGTACTAATAAGAGATTCTATTTTTGAATTTTCGTTTCTTTAGTGTTGTCTTTATTCTTGCAAAAAAAATGTGTGTAGTTTTAAGGTGTACTAAAAATATTGAGTCAGTAAGCAGTCAAAAATTGTTCAGTATTCATTTATAATGTTATCTGTTTTAAATACTATATTGTGCTTATAACAAACAGTGCCGGTAAATTAGAAACGATTAAAAAAAATGTACAAAATTAGGTAACTTTATTATTTAAAAAAAGACATACCTAGGAACGTTAAAAAATAGAACTTTCTGTTGTCAGGTGTGAGGAACAGAAGGCTTTGAAATATCGTTGAGATATCTACTTATACTTACCTAATCTACAACAAACCAGGTAATTAGTATCTAAAGTGTAATTGTATACATCTTTAAATATAAAGGTAGTCTTGAATGTTCTAGATAAATCTAAAATTATTGGTGACTTTGCCATAGCCTACATTTATTTATTTTATAAGTAATAACAAGAAGGTAATCTCAGTAAGCATTTGAGGAATGGTTGTCTTTTTAAAGTAGAGCGGTTCTTTTTCACTTAAGTTTGCACCCATGTTTATTATAGGTAAGATTAATCTGTAACTTCTAGCTATTCCTTTATTCCTATGAATTAACACCAAAATATAATTGTAAAAGTAATTAGTAATCAATCTAGACACAAGATTTGATAAGATTTTATCAATGTAATAATTCTAAGAAGGTTATATATCAAAAAATACCTAATACAAAGTACCTTACCACTAATAAAATACAAACTCTGGTTACGTATAAACAAAAAATAATCATCTCAGTTCACAAACCACGGCGCAGAATGTAAGCAACAATGTAAACCGGAGAGTTTTTAATTAAAAAAATCAAAGCATTTACCAAACACTGTTTAGTTTATAATGGCGTAAAATTTCCGTGAAATTCAAATGTTATCGCGTTTCATTAAAATTTAATTCAACAATCGATCGACACGGACACCGGCCATCATTTGTTCGCAACAATAATGATTGAGTAACTCACGCCATTTTTACGGAATCAATTATTCCTCGCGATGGAATCTCAGACATATGTGCTGTATCTCGAAACATTAACGCTAATAAAGCATTTGACTTAATTAAAAAGTGTTGCGCTGAGCGCTCCGGCGGCAAAACGAATAAGCCGTTCACCACTGCCTGCCCAATCGGCGCCCTAATTAAATCATAACCAGCGAAATTCAAAAGCACAAACTCCCCGTTGACGGCGACAAATATCGCGCAACATTCCATCTGGCCGGTTAAATCACAAGCTCTTAACTCAAACCGCCCACTCGAAAAGCGTTCCGAACTCAAACAACAGCTCAGCACGCCTTTCCGCCAATGGCGACGCAGATATCAAAATAAAGAGTTCACGCTCGGAGATGCGTCGACACCCATAGAATACGCGGGCCAATCGGAGCGCGGCTCTCCGTGATCGTCATTTTTTTTTCTCGGCGCTCGGGTGCTGCCAGCGCGGTGAGCTCATTCAGTCGCGCGCCTCCTCGGCGTTCGTATCGCGTGCTCGCGTCACGAAAATGGATTGTGTTCTGTGTAACATGTGCTTCTGATTTGGTGATACTTTTGTGACGGACACGTTGTGTGTAAAAGCATGATGCCTCTCGCACCGACCCCTGTGGTGGCGGTGCCATCGAAGCCGAAAATTGGATTTAGTATTGACAGCATAGTTGGTGGTTCTGAACGGCCGAAACAGGCGTCGCCGCCGCTGGCCAGCCCGGGATCGCCGTCGCCGGTCGCGTCACCCAGGAGTCCGTCTCCACGCCCGTTGTTGAGGCCCAGCGCGTTGCCGGCCGTGTTCCCTACTCCTGAACTAAAGAGGCTACCGTACTTGGACGCTCAGAGTCACCACCACCAGTTCCTCGCGCACTTCCAAGGCGCTGCGCTGGCGGCAGCTCTAGCACACCAGCAGCAAGGGTTCGGAGCGCCCCTCCCACCACACCCACCCCCTCATCCTGCTGCAGCCCCGGTTCCAAGAGAATCCTATCAGCTCTACCCGTGGCTTATCAACAGGCATGGGAGGATATTCCCGCACAGATTTCCAGGAGGTAAGCGTCTAAATAGACTTTTTACGCATTCTTCTGCAAGCTTTTATGTGTAAAATACGTTATCAAATAGAACGGACAGCATAAAAAAAATCAGGGACATATGTGTTTATATGATGACATTATATATTTACATATGCATATACATAAATGTATGCACATTATGCAATAAGTTAAGCATAGCCGTTGATTAGAAACCAATAATTAACAAACGGAAGAGCGAATGGAAATTTGTCGAGAAGCGTTTAGCGCGTTTATTTATAAAAAATAATAGATTACATGTTTGCTTTTGGCCTTAACCGATGTCTTTAGGCGGCAGTTATTATAATCTTCATTTAAGTCCATCATTTAATTATTTGACAGGTTAATTAGGTTTAAGAATCCGTGAGAAACCGCGTCCCTGCCTATAACCTGCTGCACGCAGTATATCTTTCAACTTGTTATCGATGTATTAGAGACGACTTAGTTCATCATTATTAATGGATTTGCTTTTTTTAAATGTTTTTTTCAGTTAATAACACCTTTGTTTTGATGATTAATTTTGATTATGTATATATAATATTGTTTGGCTGTGTGGGTAGTAGTGTAGAATAGTACCTCCCTCTGTACAAGGTGTCGTAAGGCGGCTAAGGTTAGGAGGATGGGCAGCAGCATCCACGTCGGGAAGTTGCGCTCTGCGTTTGCCATCACGCCTGCCCAGTGGGGCAATTATGGGCGAAATTCCCCTTTTCTTAGGAAGGTCTATGTCTATCTATTAATAAATCAATTAAAATTAATTTCAATTTGTTTTTATTAAATTTTTTATTTTTCATTTATGTAATTATTATTAATCATAATTCGTTATTGATCCATGTAGGTAGATATGATACAGTGTTATTAAAAATAAAGATATGGATTAAGGAATCTGAATAATCCAAGCTAAACAGTTGAATCTAAATAGCCATGGAGTATAGGCAGAGTAGAATAGTACCTCTCTATATACCGGGTGTCGTAAGAGTCAACTGAGGTACCAAAACGTACGGTATTTCAATCCGAAACAGCATCCTCATCGCAAAAGAGCTGCGCTCTGCGATTTCCAACACGCTTGCCCGGCGCGGTAATTACTGATAAAATTCCTCCTAGGCCGAGGCCTATGTGCCCAGTGGACTTCCAATGGCTGTAACAATGATGATAATAAAACAGTTTGGTAATAAAAATGTACTCTTAATGAAGAATGTAGGTACACCTTATATGTCTAGCCCTTATATGATATGTCTAGCCCTTATACGATATGTCTAACACGCTCTGGTATCCTGTTTTACCATCTATTCTAAACGGCCAGCGGCCGCGTTTCTTGCTTAGGAACCAATAAAGGCTAACACTAATTAGTCGGTAATAATTACAGTCTGAACTCCACAAAGTTAGATACACATAGTTAATATTTTTACGAGTGTCCTGAAGTTCATTATTAATACGCTCGAACGTTATCTCGTAACTAATTAAGCTTTGAAAAAAAGGTTACAGCTCCCAGTGAACATTTAAATTTATTTTATACACTATTAAAGTGTGCTAAGTGAATACTGATATGGTCCCTGTTATAATAACAAGTAAACGAAAGCCGATATCAATTAAAAGTCGATATAAAAAAGTCGTATTAACTGTCTGTTCGTTGTCCCCTTGTTTTTATTTTCAATGATATTACTCGGAGTGTTAGTTTGAAGAATGGTTATCGATTTCAGTCGAGTCAATTATTTTCATAACAATCGAAGGGTTTTTTTGGCGGCCGAGGCGCAAATATTTCTATGATGATATTTGGGTTTTTTCTGTGTCTGGGTGTTGAATATATGCATTTAAGTGGTATATTTGTGATCCCTCTGTTGTCTGGCGTAAGTAACGCAAGTGCTTTAAGCGACTCACCACGGAGTCAGGTCAAAGTTTGAGATGTGAGAAGATAGTAACTGGTCGACCTGACGTTGTAGAGAATATTGTGCAATTAATTGTATTATTGAAATTATTGGCAAATTAATAATAATGTTGTTTCGAAAGTAATAATATAATAATCAACTGTATGATTTATTTATGAGTTATAAACGTTAGCAACACAGTTGCGTATCAATATTTAATTTCTACTCCATAGTTACTAATTTAGATAAATGTTATCTTAATGTCGGAGTTTTGATCTTTTGTTAGCTTGTCTCGATGACAGTGTTAAGGGCTTAGCAACAAAAAATGTAAGCTTATCATTAAACACGGGTAATGTGATATAAAGACCGTTCCACGCACTGATCTGACACGCAAAAAAAATGTAGTAAAAAAATGTTGTTTTCTCCGAACGAAAAGGAACTTCACTACATAAGTAATCTTCATATGAATTTTAAAACTCTTAAGTTCTTCTATCACAAAAAAAATTAAAAGCGCCGTATTTTTTAATAAGGATTACTATGATCTGTTTGTTTGTCACGATCCAAGATACGTCGGTTAATTTTCAGCCGGATCAATAATACCGTTAAGTGATTATATTTATATATCTTCTTTTAAATTTGCCTTTATTTTTTTGTAACATTTTTAATTTAAACTGATATCTCTAAAAAATATAGTAAGGTTGATGCCGTTTAAAAAGGATACAGGAAAAAAAATCATAGCTGGCTGTATAGTTGTCAAGTTGGCGCCAAATTTTAGCGCCAAAAATTTTTGTTATTCATACGAAAGATATTCATAATGTTGTTTTGAAATCTAAGATGCTTCGGTAATTTTAAGCCCGGTCTATACCGTTTGGTGATTGATTTTTTTTTTGAAAACGGGCGGCGACTTTGTTGTTTTTTTCTTTTTTTTTTCATTAAATATTATTAATCTAAAATAAATATTTAAGAAATTCCGTTAAGGTTGATGACGTTTAAAAAAGGATGTAGGTACCACAAAAAATATATCACAACTGGCTGTATAGATGTCAAGTTGCCGCCAAATTTTACCGCCACAAATTTGTGTTTTTTATACAAATGATAAGTATTCATAGTGTTGTTTTGTTAGATAGTCTTCGGACGTTTAATACATTTATCATATTAATATTATTAACACGTGACCTCGATACATTTCGTAATTACTAGCTCGGAGATACCCCCGTGACCCCCTACATTGTTGCTATCTCCCCATTAGTCGTAATTATGCCAATGATAATATAATTACTGTGATATTATTACGTGTTGCCTCAATTTATTGCTTTCTGCAATAATGTTGTTGTCTGCAACTATAGTTTAATTGGGATGCGTTGATGATTACGCTCGGTGATTTATTTTTTATTGGATTATTTAAGTTCAATGTTTTTAATTATGTTTCGATAGTTATTTTTGTTTATAAAAATAATTAAATCATATATAATGTACGGGTGCGGGGTGAGCTAATGTTTGCTGTCACTCGCGCAAAAAGCTTCATTGTTGATTTTGACGAAGAATATTTTCAGTTTTAGTTTTTCATTCTGTTTGTAGGAACGCAAGAAAGCTCTGGCTTTGTAAATAGATATTTATCAAACAAAAAGTCAGCAGGTGAGGGATTTTTATAATATTTATTATTTGTTCGAAATTTAATAAATAAAAATACAACATAAAATGTGAAAATGTTTGCGGAAATATTGTTTTTTTTTTTGTATCATGTGAAAATGTTTGCGTAAATATTGTTTTTTTTAAATAAATATATGGAGTTTTGATCGCTGTTGCTTTAATTTCATTAGATTAAGTGATTTCTTTAGCTCAGTAAGTAAAATGTAAGTATATTTTGAGTGAAATATATTTAATATAAATGAATATTAAAATGAAGAATTATTCATTACATAGACAAAAAAATCAAGTTTCCTGTTTATGATTTGTCGCTTTATGTTACGTTCAGCAATGACTGTTATAAATAAGATAACTTTAATATAAATCATTTCCTTAAATAGGAATGAATGAATAAAACTCTAATGTAAATTTAATCGGTTTGTCAACTGACATATTTTACTAATCGAAGTTAGGAAATTGACAGTTGAGAATTTAGTGATGTGACTTATTAAATCAACTTGAATATTAGTTTGAAATTAGTCATTCACCATTTTAGTCATAGATCTTCTTGAGCAAAGTAATAAGATGGATGATCCAAAATAGACTGATTCAGGCGCCAGAACTCTTACGAGATTTAGATAGCTTTAGCTGTAAGTCTAAAACCTTCTGATCCGCCTAAGGCATAATAAAGTGACCGCATATGAGTGCGTAAATTAAAAAATCTGCGCTAATTGGAAACTGTCGTCAGATTTCCGCAGAAAAGTAATTTCACACTTGATTGAATAAGCATTTCTTGTGTCCAACACACTTGATTACATCCCAAAGAATGCAAAAGATATCATTACGTTTATTAATTATCGACAAAAGAAGCATAATGCGTCCACAACACGCAACACCAACAAGAATGGTTGTCTTAATTAGATCGGTATTGTTGTAGAATTCCATGCCTCTCGTTGCTACTGAAACGAAAACCTAGAGCGGGAACCGCTTTGTGTCAACAAAAAAACCGATCTAAATCCACCCCTGTACACAAAGAAAATATTACTCGTCAAATTGCTGCCACCATCCCTTCCAATTTATCACGCACCCTATGTAATACAAGAATAATATTTTTATGAACCGGTCACAATGGAGTGTCACTGTATAATTTTAATGAAAACGGCTTAAGCGATCTTCCGCGTCAGAAATGTCGCGTTAAAAAATGTACAAAGAGGTTTTACACTTTGACAATGAACCTTTATGCGACTGAGAGGGGACGGTGGGTCGCGATCAACAACCGCCTCCATTGTTCAAATTTGATCATTTAGAGATGTTCTCATATCGAGTATAATTAGAAATTCGCTTGGTTTATAACTAGCTTCGCTCCTGTGACTGCGTTCACATATACTTTAGATTGATCTATCTGGTTTCTCGGGATGCGATCAACAAAAATCGTAAAATGTAAAGCTACGCATTGGGTACACCTGTGTCCAGCTGAACTAAAATTAGAAAAATAAAAACTTCTCAAATAACGAGAATTAGTTAAAGTTTCTTATCAAACTCTAATGTTTCTCAATCCAATTATATCATCATTATATCAGCCACAGAAAGTCCACTGTTGGATATACACTGTGTTCGCAATCGCAGAGCGCAGCTTCGCGAAGGGGATGCTGCTGCCCATCCCCATCCAGTAGTATTTAAGCGGTTCTGTTTCTGACATATTATATACCTCTATCTCTCGGTACCCGGTAACTCAGTCGCGTCTTACAACACCTGGCACAGAGGGAGGTATTATTCTACTCCACCAGGACCCTACTTCCAATCCAATCATGTAATAAATCTTAATTCCCGCTGCTTTTTTCCGTTAGGTATAGATCAACACATAAATGCTTGCAATAACTGTTTAAGAATCGAACTCGAGATACGACTGAGAACTGCTCGATTAACGATTACATATCGACGGGGGCGCGTCACTATTCACCTCGTTAACGTTGGTAGCACATAACGTCACATATTTTGTTACGCGCGCTTTTTTTTTCTTAATTACCACGATTGTTGGTGCGTGTTTTTTTACAGTATTTCTCTAAAAAGGATTGAATAGCTTATAATTGGATGTAATTTGAGTCTACTTTGTTGTAGAGCGATGGTGTGGGACGATTAACCGGCGTTTTAGAGGCAACTATTTATAATGGTCGGACTAGTGTTGTGGGTATCGGTAGTTAGTCGAGTGATTTAGAATGTCGAGTTGCGGTTCTAGCAGCTCGAATATTATGATTAATTGTAACTTGTTATTGTTTGGACTGATAAAACTGACGGCTACTAAGTTTTGGAGCGGTTAATTTTATTTTAACAACTCTTCTGAATAATACTGACTCATGTTTTTTTGGCATCGTCGGCTTTGAAGCGTCATGAGGGTTTTTTTCTGTGTGATTCACCTGACAAAGGCTTTGATGTATTTCAAGATGTTTTCTCATGCTAACTAATATGACAAATAAAATAACACGTCTGTCTGTATATTTTTAACGCTTTCACGGCTTACCTAGTTGACCGACTATGAAGAAATTTGGATCATAGATAGTGTTAATTAGAGAAAAAATTACGTAATCTTTTTGACTGTACGGTACGTGATAAAATTGAAATCCACAGGGTAAAGTTGCGGTCGGTAGCCGGTAGTATGCCAATAACTAATAAGTAGGCACATCAATAAATTCCCACAACATATCAGACGTTGACCTGATTCCGTGGTAAGTCGCTTAAATACTTGTGTTACTGACATCAGACAACTTTTCTTAGTCGTAGGACGTCAACTGCTGGATATAAGACCCAAGAGATTTCCAATAGGATCGTTTGTATGCCATTTGCATCCAGCGCAGTCCTGTGATTCTTATTAGATTATAGTCTTGGGTAACCGAGAGAGAAAGAAAGTCCATTATTGTTAGAAATTTGAATTGTTATCTGACAAACCAATGGTCACAGTAAATAAATAACAGTAAGTAAATACCTAAAGGTAAATACCGTGGGGTATCGGCGGAGTAGAATAGCACCTCTTCCTGCACCAGGTGTTATATGAGGCGACTAAAGTACCAGAACCGACAGATGGTGGTATATCCATCCGAAACAGCGTAATAGCGGGGGATGGGCAGCAGTATCACCGTTGAGAGTTACGCTCTGCGATTGCCAATACACTTTCCCAGTGTGGTAATTATGGGCAAAATTTCACCTGTCTTGGGTTATTGTTATTGCAGTAATATGGCACTCGCATATTAATTTATTTAAATACTGTATTACAATTATGTAATTCTATAATACGGTTTACAATTGAGATAGGATATAAAGAATAGTGTGATTAGAGATCGATATGGTGTGAAAAAGCCGTGAGGTACCGGCAAAGTTGAATAGTACCTTTGTGTGTACCAGGTGTCGAAAGTGGCGAGGTACCGGAACCGATAGATGTTGGTATATCAACAACAAACAACTTAAATACTATAGAGATGGGCAGTAGCGTCCTCATCGCGAAGTTGTGCTCTGCGATGGCCATCTTGATTATCCTATCTTAGTTCATAATGATGGTTTATGAAATTTAATAAAACCTTGTTTTAACATATGCATACTTCATATTTCCTCTTAGTTTCTTTCCCTTCTGTCACTCTTTAGGCCTAGTAGAATTTGCTCTGCTAAATAACAATACTAAATATTTATTTCCAACGACATTGCAAGCTAAAAATTAAAGATTATAATATATGTATGATATTACATATATACACACACATACCCACATACACAGATTAAATTCTTATAACAAAGCATTGGCGATAGTGTAGGGAAATAAATGAGGATGTGCGTTTTACTTCACAATTTTATTATGCCTGTTACTAGTGTACAGTAAATATATTAGCTAATATTATTTATTTATTTATGCACATATGTAAAACAACTAGCTGTGCCCGCGACTTCGTCCGCGTGGAATAGTTTTTTGGGTAGCATACCTCTTTATGTTAACTTATATAAACTTCGAATTCCATGTTTATTTATATCAAATTAATGGCCTGTAAAATAAGTTTCAAGTTTCTAGCTCTAAAAATAGCGATCCTTCCATACAACTTTTCCTCCCCATTTTTGACCCCTAACAACCCTTATTTCGTATTATAAAATAGCCTATGTCCTTTCTCAGAGTCCAAAGATTGTCTGTGCCAAATTTCATCAAAATCTGTTAAGAGGTTTAAGCGGGAAACAGACAGACAGAGTTACTTTCGCATTTATAATATTATTAGGGATAACAGGGATTTACATATGTAGCAAACTAAATTCCGGGTGGCGTTATTTACCAGTCAACCGTCGGGAAAAGCATTATAGGGACCAAAACGGTGCATTAAAAAAAGTACATATACGGATCCTAAGTATATATACTTCAAAAAATAACTAATATACAATACAAAATGTTATATTGTTTTATCTAATACAGGTGAGTGAGCAATTTAAATTGAGACATTAGAACTAAAGAAAATAATCGAATAATGAGGTACCTAGACTTTATACAAAAGGTTGTCTGCATTGGTACCTAACACTCACCTATTTTTACCGTTAAATAGCAGTGTTAGCTGTGTTCCGGTCTGATGGGTGAGATTACTGGAATTGAGTTTTATTAATTAAGAATTATTAATTAAGTGAAATTACTGGAAAATTTGTCATAATATCTTGAAGTCACAATGTTGGCAACGCGTAGTCTCTGTGATATTACGAGCGTCTATAGGCTATAGGCTTCAATGACGCTAACTATCACGCGAACAGTATGCTTGTTTGTTGATCTAGATTAATAAAAAAAAACTTATTTTTCTGGCAAGACAGAAATACATTAAAAGCCTTTTTTAATCAGTTGTAAAGAAATATTACAAGTAAAGAGATACAATAACGAGTGGGCATGCAATAGAAAAAGTGTAACACAAAAAGTATTTTAAGTTTTTTTTTATTTAGTCCCGATAAAAAATGTTGATGGTGTTCAGTGTTTTTATTCGATGGATTAATAGTTCTATCGCCGTTGTTATGTTTATAGTGTCACGGTCAATCATTGAATCGATTTATGGCACAGTTGCAAACATATTAGATTTCTTATAGTAATAGTGATGGGGGTCAGAGGTCACTAACTTAATCGAGATATCGATTAAGTGTGCACGTTTATTTATTTACGATATAAAATTTGTATTGCACTCAAGCAAGCATTCAACGAACATTGCCATTTATAAAACTAATTTCATGAATTAAATATAATTATAGACATAATAACATTTCTTTAGTGTTATGAAAACAATATATTTATCACTATACAAGTTTTAAATGTTCTTAATCCAGTGAAATATACTATACATAAATAACTTGTAATCAGATACATGGAATAATTGATAGAACTCTAATCGAATATTTTATTTAAATACATGTATTAATGCGTATAATCATTACAGAAGCTACAGAAAGCCCACTGCTGGACTTGCAACGCTTAGCGGGCGTGGTGCCAATCCATAGGCGTGTATAAATGGGGGAGGGGGTAAGCCTTTTCCATAGATTGTCTAGTTTCCACTCCAGCATTAATCCTAGATCTTCCCTTCTCGCGACGGGAATGCTGCTGTCTCCATTTTGTTTGCACCAGTACCCACCCACTTATGATACTTGGTACAGGGCGGTACTATTCCACTCAGTCGGTACCACACGGCAAGTGCACACACTTTTTTCATAACATTTATTTATTTCGATATAGCATATTATAGTGTGGTACATAGCCCTGTCAGGGTGTTTAAAAAACATACTTAAAACTTATATACTCTTAAATATTCACATGAAGGCTGTCGCGAGTCTCAACCGTCACTTTGCACAATTAGTCTAAACAGACACGACTGGTACTAAATCAAGTACCTAATTAATTTGCAGTAGCTGTCATTATTGTGTAGATATCGAAAGTGGGGGAATGAATATTCATTCAACCTTTACGGCGTTGATAAGTCCTAACAATCAACGTCACAACACTATCCGTTGGTCAATCGAGAGCTTATTTTAATTGATGACGCGTGATTTCAATTGTGATTCGTACATAATCGAGTTAACTATCCAATTGTGACCATTAGAGCGGTTATCGCCGCGACCCTACAACGAATGCGTCTTTAATTATGTTTTAAAGATTAGGTTGTTATTTTGTTTTTAAATTATGAAGCGGAACTGGGTTTTGTTTGGTCTTTTCTAGATAATTCGTCGTAATTTTATCTTCGCTTACCGAAATTATTTAAGTTTAATTAGTAGTAGCTACTCGTGAGTGATTATTACTATTTAAGAAGAATGTAGAATGACTGAACGAATACATAAAACGAAAATGCTACTAGCCAAAAGTCTGCCTGAACTTGACATTAATTTTCATACTCTTCCCGGGTTTTTGTCATTGAAAAAATCGTTTGATAGCGTACCATAAGATTGCTGATTTTTGATTTTCAATGTTTGTGTATTTTCTTATTTGTTTTATATCCTTGCTGAGTTATTATTACCTTTTTTCAAATATTAACAATTATGCATGATGTGTTTGCCTGTAATTGAGAGAACAGATAGATAATATCTATTAAAAACACAATTATTGTTCTTAATTTTCTGTTACTTATATCGGTAATCCAATATTAAATAAATTATTACAAAAATAAATAAACGCAAGAGTTGGTACAACGAGGTAGAAGAGGTATTAAAGACGGGCCAGGTCTGATGTACCCCAGAATAAACGAGCGTGTATCAAAGGACTAATACGAGTGAGGGAAGTGAGAGAGGTATGCCAAGATCGTTACAAGTGTTTAATAAATTTAGACATACCTCTATCGTGTTTGATAACAAAATACAGATAACTCACGGATTTAAAAGATGCATGCAATACGCTTTTAAATCTGTTTTGAGGAAGTCAAATGCCAATTCAAAGTGATAGTAACAAAATTTGTGGGTATAAGACTTAAGAAAACCAATCAACTTTAATCATCTTTCATTATGAGTTTCAGTCTGAATTTCATTGGCTAGTAATTGGAAGACAAGAATAGTCATAGATATGTAATATTGTTACTTGCTCACTGTTCACTACTCATTGCGAGCTACTCACTGTTCATTACAGGTATACTTACCTACTCATTTGTAAATATTACTGATGTTTTGTTATATTAATAAATATACTTACGATTACATTCGCAGTAACGATCGTTATGATAAATACACACGGTGAAAACAGTTATCATAATCAAAATAATGATTATTTTTCAATTTTGGCAATAAAAAAACTATTTAAGCGTCACTCGGATGGAACGAAGTTCCTTTAGGAACCCATTACCATTTACAATATTAGTTAGCATTTCAAAGCTCGTACTGTGTTCAACTTATCACGGCATTGTGTTCGCCCATAAACTTATCTTGCACTCGTAAAATCCAAGTTTTACGATAGCCATGACATTTTTACGAATCATCCACATGATAATATGATTTTAACTTACGAAAACGTACTTTGACAAGGGGACAGCTTATAAATTATAATGAAGGGCATAAATTTCGCCTATCAAAACATTAGCTACTTGGAAATTCCCTTTTTTATCACTTTTTTTATCTCAATAATGAGTTTCGAATATAGAAGATATGTGCGTTCAACAACCTTAGATTTCATTAGGCTATTAAAAAAAAACATGTCACAGATTCAAAATATTTTCAGACATCATTAGTACACATAAATAAATTGAGAGTGAGTGAGAGAGAGAGTGAGTAAATATTACAATATAATATGTAATTTAAAATTTTCGTCTGTCTGTCTGTGTTTGAAGTAGTCTCTCAAACGGTTGAACCGATTTTGATGATACTTTCACTGGCAGATATCTAATAAAACAAAGAGTAACTTAGGCTATATATAATCACTCTACAACGAAAAGGAGCGGAGCTACAATCAGAAATGTGGCAAAAGCAGGCGAAAAATATACGTTTTAGAAAGAATATGCTGTCCAAAGTTACTATTTATTCCACGCGGACGAAGTCGCGGGCACAGCTAGTTATAGATATGTAAATTCTTATATAGTTAAGTTACCAACTAAATACGAACAGTAATTTCATCACGTATTTACCAATCAACACTAGTATATTTTTAGTCACGCATAGTATTTATTATGATAGGTATCTGTGAAATATCTCTTGGATTATTTATCGCCGGGCCGCGAACGGGCGGACATTTTTTATTCGTGTATTTTAGCGCGCGAAATTTATTAAAGGTTTCATATCACGCAAAATACGCATTTAGGTTGACATAAACGCGGTTTATTATTAAATACTCGTTACTCAGTGTGTTTAATGAGTTAAACACTTCAATGGAACCTGCATTTTAATAATTTTAATGTCCGTTAATATATCGTATGTGTATTTTATCGGCGCAAAGATGGCGGCGTTTACTAGCAAGTTTTTAATTAATATTTTTTATATAGTACCTCCCTCTATACCAGGTGTCGTAAAAGGCGACTAAGCTACCAGTACCAACAGAGAGCGGTATATCATCCGAGACAGTGTAGTTCAAGTACACAGGATGGGGACGGGCAGCAGCATCCTCGTCGTGAAAGCTGCGCGTCCTGCGTTTGCCAATTGTGGGCAATACTCTCCCTTTCTTGGAGAGGCCTATGTTCTGCACTGGACTTTTAATGGCTATAATGATGGTATCGGAGATACATTTGTACCAGGTGTCGTAAGATAACCATCCGAAACAAGGCAGCTTAAATACTATAGGGTGGGGATGGGCTGCATCATCCTCGTTGCGAAGCTGCACTCTGCGATTGCCAATATGCCTGTCCAGCGCGGCAATTATTAGCAAAAATCCCCCTTTCTTGGGAAGGTCTATGTCCTAACAGTGAACTTTCTATGGCTGATATGATAATATCGAAGGTAGAATCATGTTTAATATTCTTTTGAAGATAGGTGTAGGTAGAGTGACCTTTTAAAAAGGTCACCTGCCTACTTCACTTTTACCTATTTTATGTCTAACAGCTGCGATTTCATTGCTGTATTCCTGTATGAAATTGATTTCGTCAATAAAATAACTCGATATTGTTATATAATACAGAGGTATCGTACACTGTGGTAGGTACTGGTGGAGTAGAATCGCACCTCCCTCAGTACAACGTCGTAAGAGACGACTAGGTACCGGAACCGACAGATGGCGGTATACCCACCCGAAACAGCGCAGCTTAAATACTATAGATGGCGGGTGACAGCAGCATTCTCGTCGCGAAGTTGAGCTTGCCCAGCGCGGCAATTATAGGCAAAAGTCCCTCTTTCTTGGGGAGGCCTATGTTCAGCAGTGGACTTCCAACAGCCGATTTGATGACAGTGATGAGGAGAGCGTGTTTGTGTTGTTGTACCGCACGTAACACACGTGCGGTACAACAACAAAAAAAGTTGAGGTATTTTCTTCGATGGAGTTCTCAGAGTCAGAAATAAGAACGCATTTTATATGATAAACAGATACAAATAATCTTTAAAATTGCAATATTCCTCACAAACTAATAATTAGCAATTCAATTTTCTTCATCACCATCTAAAAAGAAAAAAAAATCACAAAAATAACGAGTGTTGCCCTACTAAAATAACTAATTTGCGCATTAAGTCGCCACCGGTATAGATTATACGATAATTTCCCGGTAATGGCAACACAAATGATGGTAATAATTGATGTAGCCTGTCCATTATGGAACAAAGAAATGTTTTATGGAGCGGTTAAATGTAGGCAACAACGCCAACTTTTATAGTGACGTGACATTCAAGATACAATTTAAAATTACAATGGATAATTACCTATGTTTGACAATATAGGTATTAAGAAAACATTTACACCTGAAGATTATAAAAAACATTTTCTTAATGATTACTAAATTGACGGGTCCGATGGCGCAGATGGTAATGATCCTATTTTGTGCGCAGGAGTCGTGGGTTCGATTTCCACCCAGAGTAAATATTTATATGATGATATTTATGTTTGTTCTGTAACTGGTTATTAAATATATGTATTTAAGTTGTATATTTGTGATTCCTTTTGTCTGGCATCTGTAATACAAGTGCTTTAAGAGACTTATCACGGACTTTTCGGATCAATGTATGAGATAATGTGGGAATTTATTTATTAATTAAAAATATTTTTAAGTTTGTCGGACTCGGAGTGTCTTCTGCGCGATCGAATCAGGTATAAAAGGATTCGTAACAGAACCAAAGTTACCGACATTGCCCGGTGGATTAGTAAGTTAAAGTGGCAGTGGGCAGGGCATTTGGTACACAAAACCGATTACCAATGGAGTCGTAAGGTGTTGGAATGGAATCCACGTACCGGCAAGCGCAGCGTAGGGCGTCCACCCGTAAGATGGCAGACGATCTGACTAAAACCGCAGGCTGGCGCTGGACACAGGCCGCATACAACCGGTCCTATTGGAAATTACTTGGGGAGGCGTGTGTCCAGCAGTGGACGTCTTAGGGCTGGTATGATGATGATGACGATATTTAAGATTTCCATTAATACGTAATTATTAAAATGTCTGTTGTGTTATTGTTGTACAGCCGATTAGTGATCGGATTAGCTATATCTTGAACTTAAGGAATTATAGAGTACCATTGGCCCAGGGATATTCGTAAAATACCCGTGGGACCGCGGCCGGAGTCGTTATAAAATGTTGTAAACAGAATCAATATGTCTATAAAAAAATTATTCAAGTTCACAAAAATATAAATGATTTTTGGAAAAATAGTGATATACATAATATTTGTACTAGTAATAATCATAAGTTTGCAGTACCCATTGCTAGGCTCCCAAAAATAAATAATTGGTTTCTAATACAAATACTATGCCTGTAAATAAATTCAAGGATTGCGTGAACAATAAACTAATTGCTAAGGCTTATTACTGCTAGAACTGCTTGGGATTGCTTTGTTCTAACTTCTACTATTAAGACAATGGTATGTTAGCGCCGACGCCGGTATGGGTTCCAATAATACCTACAATTAGATGTTATTGGAACCAACATCACCATCAGTTTTTCTTGCAGTTTCTTTACTGGTGGCTCGCGTAATGAGCCGGCTATAGACTTAGTTATAAAACTAGTGTTAAAGAAGGACACTCAATGACCTATTTGTTTAAATTTCTCTTATAACACTGGTGGTCAAGATCATTCATATCAACAGGGTTTTGACCATTTGAAAGTGCCTATGATAGACCTATTAAAATAAAGATATATTTGAATTTGATTTTTGATTTATATATTGATGAAAGTTGCTCTTTATTCCGGACAAATAGACGAAATCGATATTTATCTCTATTATGAATTTCTTAAATTCAAAATTGTTTGTGATATTTGGACTTGTACGTATTTGGTATACCAGTCTAAGCCTAGGTTATATATATAATTGACGGGCACTATGCCGCAGATGGTAGTGTTCCTATCTAGGGCGTCAAAGGTCGTGGGTTCGATTCCCACCCAAAGTAAATACTTATATGATGATATATGTGTTTGTTCTATGTCTGGGTGTTAAATGTATGTATTTGAGTAGTATATTTGTAATCCCTCTGTTGCCTGGCGTCCGTAACACAAGTGCTTTAAGCGCCTTACCACGGAGTTATATCAATATATAAGATGTTGTGGGAATTTATTTATTTATTTAAGTATATAGCTAATTATAAAGTATAAATATTGTTTAAACATTAATATTAAAACACAGATAATTTTCCGGCGGGATTTCATTGTCATGGAAGCGTTAATAAAAACACGACTGACAGACATATTTCTTTTTATATACATATATCATAGCAGGAATGTAACTTACATGAGTACTTTATGCATTTATTTCTTAATAACAGATGTATGGCCAATTTACTTGGTATTTATATACTAGCTTTCCGGCTGCAAGTATGTTCGGGCAGAATTATCTTATATATAGATGGAGAAGGTTGTGGAAGGGTTGGTGCAAAGTTAGAAATAAAGTTCCACAATTTATCGCGGGTGAAGTTAAATATTGTCCTGGGAGGGGATCGAACCCACGGCCTTTGGTGCACAAAACGTATCAACTAGCATCTGCGCCATCAGGTCCGTTTTATAGGTAGATTAAAGAAATACAAAGCGCAGTAAAATGACAAGGTTTAACTCTGCCAGTTGGAAAACTTAATTGAACCGTCAATTTGTTGATCAAGTCATGTTTACTTATAAAATACCGTTTTATAATTATCCGAGTTGTTTGCGTATTTTTTATTGAAAAGGCAACACTATTATTTTTTTAATAGTGAAAACAAGTTATTCCACCGTACGAGTCACATCACTAGTCTCTCGACGGGCAACCGTGCAATTATAACGTCATTAGCAAATGTCAGCAGTTGCTGCCACCCACCACAGCCAGCATTAATATCTTATCAGCATTTGCTGGTCATTGCCAGCAAATTAGGTGTAGTCACGGTGAAACCTGGGTATTATCTGTGTGATAGCCGATAAAATTTTTATGTGCATGTACTTATTTCAACAGTTTTTTGCGTATTTTCTAATTCTACTGGTACAGATTTTCTGTTTGTGAACGTAACTGTTCTGTTTGTGGACGAACTTGATAGACAGAACAAAACCTTTTTTGACACGTTGTTCGAAATACAATAATAATCTGAGTGCTTTATAATATTTAAATAAAAATGATGGCCGGGAGGTACCTTTGGAAGTCTAATGGAAATAGGCCTTCCCGAGAAAAGGGGAATTTCGGCCATAATTGTCGCGCTTGGCAAGTGTGTTTGCAATTGCAGAGCGCAGCTTCCGCGAGGAGCTGCCGTTCATTTCCACCCTTCGCCTTTGAGCTGTGTTGTTTCGGATGGATATACCGCCATCTGTCGATTCTGGTATCTTAGTCGCCTCTTAAGATTCTTGGTATAAGTGGAGTTACTATTTTACTAGGAACAATATACAGGTTCACAGTAACGGAAAAGAAAAAGGAACAAAAAAGAATATAAAAAACAATTAATTATTATCTTATTATAACTTTATTATTTTTTAATTATGTTTAAGATGTTTTTGTAAAAATATAATTGAAATTAAATCCTCTTTCACTTGAAACTATTAGAGATAGAAATGAATGAGTACAACCTTTGTGCATGCGTCACTAATGCCAATTGAATTTCTGAACGTCGATATGTCATCCCAATAGACACCGGTTATTATTAATCGCTATTGTTATTTCATACATTGATTAAACATGGGGTATATTACGTATACTAATTACATAATAACACACCGTTTTACAAACGTCACTTGTCGGTTAATCCACGTACAATTTATGATGCCGAAACCCAAGTGTAATTTGTGGTCTTTCATTACTTAATATTTCTTGGTAACGCACGTGAAATAACTTAAGTGGTTGATAGATTGCCCCATCGTGTAGGGTTGCCAGATGCGTAACAGTTTTTAATAATAAACATTGTTTTATAATGTCATTTTACTAATTAGCTGAAACGTTTACCACATAATATGAATATATAGGTATTAAAAAAGAGGTTTATTGACTTGGTAGAAGGGTAAACATTTTGGGTTGTATATACAACCTTCTACATTCATTTAATGCTATACAATGAATGTAGAAGGAACTGTAATGAAAGAATTATTTACAAAATGCATTTTCTTTACATTTAAACAATTATAAGAAGTTCTTATATTCAACAAAATATTACTTTACCTGTAATAATGCAAGAAACAACATTTAAAGCGTTTAATTCAGGTATTTTTATAATTAAATTTAAATAAATCTTATTGGTGGGAAACACACTATCATAATTATATTTTTCCATATAATGTCAGTCGTGACATCTAGTGGCTCTCTGGCGTCTATCTGGTGTGGCTGCTGGTTGTCAATATAACGACAAAGACAAACTTATATGTATATATGTATTTTGCCGTACGTTTGTAATAATTTAAGAACTATCTAAGTCTAAGTCTTATTTTAATATTTCTTTCAGTAATGGAAAGTTGTATTATTACAAAATAACATAAACGTATTCAACTGTGAAGTGTTGCCAGCTACATTAAGACGGTCATAAATTCAGTCGTAAGTCGTTCAAGATTACATGAATTCCCACAACATCTCATACGTTGACCTGATGATTCCGTGATAAGTCGCTTACACGTGTTATGGATATCAGACAACATAGGAATTATAAAAATTACAAATGTACTACTTAAACACATATATTTAACACCCAGACACAGAAAAAACATATACATCATCATATAAATATTTGTCCTGAGTGGGGATCGATCCCACGACCCCTGGTGCATAAGATAGGATCGCTATCATCTGCGCATCGGGCCCGTCGTATATATAATATTGTAATGTAAAGAGACGAATAGTCAAAACAAGTGTCGACAACCCTAAAGGTCTCGAGTCGTTTACATGTGACTTCGCTTAATTTAATTTTAATAGTAGCTTTTACAAGGTTGGTCCTTACGGAAATTTTAGAGTTCATATGAAGTTTGTGTATATCTCTTGATGTATGAGTGAATGCTTTTAATCTACATATAAATATTATAATTAATCATTCTGTTATAATGTGTGAAGAATTAATAAAATAATGAATTTAATTTGTGTTTACACTAGCCTTCCGACTGTATAGTCTTACATATAGACAACCTCTCATACATTGACCTGACTCCGTGATCGCTTATAACACTTGTATTATGGACATCAGCCAATAGAGGAATCACAAATGTATTTGAATACCTATATTTAACACCCACACAGAACAAATAAAAATATCACCATATAAATCAACAGTAGGTATCCCTGTCGCGATAGCTGCGCTCTGCGATTGCCAACACGCTTGCCCAGCGCGGCAATTATGTGCAAAAAACCTCCTTTCCTGGAGAGCCTTATGTCAGCAGTAGACTTCCAATGGCTGGTACGATAATCATGATATAAATATTTGTTCTGGATGGAGATCGAAACCACGACCTTTTGAGCACAAGATAGGACCACTGCCATCTGCGCTATCAAGCCTATACTTTCTATCAAGATGGTTAAAATGTTAAAGAGCCATCTTTCAGAAAACTGGCATATTCATATGTTTATTAGTAGATTAAAAAATAATGTGATAAAAGTTCGATGTGTCAACAATAGAGAAAGAAACGTTGAGATGATTTGGATATATAGAAAGGATGAATGAAAGTAGAATGACTGCACAAATATATAGAGCGGAAGCGAATGGAAGAGTTGGGCGGGGGAGGGGGGTTTGATTGGGGGGGACTGAATCTCATAATCTTCTAAATCTGTAAAGAAACCTTACACGCAAACTTCGTTTCAGGTCCGGACATCCCCGGCTTCCTCCTGCAGCCGTTCAGGAAACCCAAGAGGATCCGGACCGCGTTCTCCCCATCCCAACTCCTGAAGCTGGAGCACGCGTTCGAGAAGAACCATTATGTGGTTGGAGCTGAGAGGAAGCAGTTGGCGCAGGCGCTCAGTTTGACAGAGACACAGGTACTTAAACTGGAGTTACCAGGGGAGGTGTTCCCCCTACTACACCTCGTCACGTCTGTAGGGGCCTTCACGGGGGGGATCTTCATGTGCATATCCTTTAAACTGACACCGTATAGTACTTCCACTGTACCGGGTGTCGGAAGAGGTACCAGAAACGAGAGATGGCGGTATATCCACCCGATACAGCGTTGCTCAAATGCAACAACGGGGTTGTTTGTATTCCCGTCGCAAAGTTGTGGAGATCTGTGACCAGCATAGGTCTTCCAATAGCTGATATGATGATGATGATGATATTGAAGTGCGCAGGCTTAGGATCGTACATTAAATGAGCGCACTGGCATCTTCTCTCGGTATTTTTTATATGATAAACTCAAAAAAACACACGTACTGTCCAGGTGACAGTAAGCGTCACTGCAGACTACATGCTCGTATGCGGAAGCGCATTGCAAACCTTGTGCCCTTGAAGATATTGTGTAACATTACCTAGTACTTCTATCAACTCTCGCAACCTTCAAACCGGAACACAGCAATGCGACCACTACTATTTGGCGGTAGAAATAGGTGAGAGTGGGGTACCAATGCGGACGACCTTCGTATTAGGTCTACCTTAGGTAACTCATAAACGACAATAATTACAAATTATCTGCTAAATTAGGAACGCAACAACATTTCAGCTTATGTTTATTTATATATATCTTGTAATGTAGTTTAAATAGATTTTAATGTATAAACAAATAAGATTTATTTTACTAAAATTGACGCCATTATTTGGGAACATGAAATAAATGTAACCACGGAAATAATTTCGCGATACTAAAGATAAAGTTTAATGACAATGATTAACGCAATTATGTGAGATGGCAATACAAAACACAGCCATGTTAGACTTGCATACATACTTATATTTAAAAGTTTCCTTTAAGTCGTTTATTTAATAATGGCAACATTTAACGATGTTGTGTTGACACGAACGAATGTAGACGGGTGAGGCAACATTGAAAAGGTACATTTGTTTGGTCCCGAAATAATGATAATATATAGTGAGCTGAACCGATAGCCCTCAGTCGTAAGGTTCTGGAATGAGGACCACGTCCTGGCAAGCTCAGTTTAGGACGTCAGGCTGATGATCTTATAGCTAATATAATGTAGATGGATTATCAACATCATTATAGTGATAGGGTTACCAACCCTAATATTTAGATTACCGGCACCATTCATGATTGGAAAGGCGCATTGCAGGTTTCCATTATGATAGACTGATATCGATAAAATATATTATGATTTCTCAAAAGATATTCTTTATTAAAGTGCTATTACGGTTATTGCAAAATGGTAAAAATAAATTCACACAACTTCTCATACTACGAGTATGTTACAAACATCAGATAATAGCGGAATCACAAGTGTTATACTTAAATACACATTCAATACTTAGACACAACAAAAACAAAAAATCATTACATAAATGTTTGTCTTGGGTGGGGATCGAAATCGTACCTCTTGGTGCACAAAATAGAAACACTAACATCTGTTCCATCGGGGCTATACAGGAAGTGTATTGATACGGCGTCTACTAAATAAATTTGATCTCTTAGATCCAGAGTTTTTTAAACGCCTAAATCGATATTGTTTATCGGTACAATTAACATCACCGCAGCCTATAGTCGCTTGTATAGGATATCAATAGCGCGTTGCCAAATTTGTGACTTGAAGATATTATTTATTTGAAAAAAATAATTGACTTGTCACTTGTGGCGCGACTTGAACCTGCATTTTTCCGATACCGGCGGACTCCATTACTGTTGTGCTACCAAGACCTTGTCGGATATGTCGAATATTTCCAAGTTTTCTTTTTGTGCTGATGTCAACGTCATTTCGTGAAACTCTAGTGGAGTACCAAGTAAATCTTGCATTACACCAAGCCATTCAGAACCAATAACAAGTACTTATAGTGGAAGGCGAGGTTCTTGCCTGGTAATTAGCAAAAATGAATATAACGACCTGAAAACAATGAAATCACAAGAAATATATCAGTGTTTGTGTCTAATTGTTCGAAACTGGAAAAAACGGCTAATTACTGGATCATTAGGTAGTGGCGTGCGGTGGTAGAGTCGGCAGAAACAGACTTAATGAAGCGGAATTATTCTTGGGTGCTATTTGTACTTGCATAAGGCTTCATACATTACTTAGTTTCGGATACCCATGAGTATCATCATCATTATCATACCAGCCATCGGAAGTCAACTGCTGGATATAGGCTTCCCCAAGAAAAGAGGAATTTACCATAATTGTGCTGGACAAGTGCCACTACCGTGACTGTCGGCATTAGCAACCTATAGACAAGGGTATCTAACGCGTTGCCAACCGTGCGACTTAAAGATATGTCTACTACTTACCCTATATTTTTACCAATTTCTTAATGCAGACGACCATTGTGAAGGCAAAGTTATATATTCTTTATTCAAGTAGATTCATTAAAAGAACTTTAAATTAATAAAATCTATATCTCTACTAATGTTATAAATGCGAAAGTAACTCTGTCTGTCTGTCTGTTACGCTTTCCCACTTAAATCTCTCAACAAATTTTGATGAAATTTGGCACAGACAACCTTTAGACCCTGAGAAAGGACATAGGCTATTTTTTAATTCGAAATAAGAGTTGCGGTCCGAAAAGGGGGATGAAAAGTTGTATTGAAGTATCGCTATTTTTAGAGCTAGAAACTTGAAATTTATTTTTCAGGCCCCAGATTCGATACAAATAAACATGACATTCAAAGTTTATATAAGTTAAGGTAAAGAGGTATGGTACCCAAAACAGCTAGTAATAAAATAAGTAATAATAATAATGTTAATATTTCCAATAAGGAAGTGACTTTAATCATGTTTATATATAATATAGACGACCGTGATGACCCGAGGGATGATGATGAGACCTCATGTAGAAAAAGAAAATATGTGTAAAAGCGGTTTTGATAAAATAAATATAATTTTATTTGGATTGTTTTGCTACCGCTACCCCGTCGGTAGTGGCACTCGGGTGCGGCCGGCGTGGCCTACTTAGTTTTTTTAACCTTGTGCACATCTACCGCTCGGGGCGAAAGTGGCCAGTTTTTCCAATAACAGCGTTATCGGTTTTTCGACGTTTCCACAACGAGTAACACTCGGGTGTAACCTCCTGGTTGATTATCTGATGTAAATTAATGTGCCGATTATAATAACAAAACTGTTTACGTTACACAACTGCAAATTGAACCTCTGTACACACTACAGCCAGGTGTCAGAAACGGTTAAATAACGCGCTTAAATTCATAGGGCGGGGATGGGCAGCATCCCCGTTGCGGAAGTTACACTGCGATTGCCATTACGCTTGCGGCAATTGTAGGCAAAATTCTCCATATTTTGCGGAGGCCTATGTCCTATGTCACACTACAACTGCGTGAGGTACCGGAACTGACAGATGACAGAATTTCTACCCGAAGATAAATAATTCATACATCTATACATTCAGTGATGAGCCGCTTCAAGCACTTGTGCTACAACAGACAGCAGAGAAATCTAAATATAATACTGAAACAAATAAACTTAACACCCAAACTCAGAACAAACACAAATGTCATTATATCAATATTTGTCTTGGGTATACAATGAATTCCATTAAGCCTTTGATAGATCGACATCTTTTTTTTATCATTTGGTGATGTATCACCAAATAGGAAGACGTTTTCACGTAGAAGTCATGCAGAGCGAGCAAGAAGGACTTATTCAATCGGGCACTGGCATATCCTAGCATTAGGTCCGTCTGAACAAAAAAAGTTAAAAACATCTGACGTTCGATTGAGCAATGTTGCCGGCTCTTTGATTTGCTATTAGTGAACACTTAAAAAATAGAATGTGTTTTTTAGGCATAGACATCCAGTTGTGATAGGCTTGATGAGAACTCGTTTTGTTTTTAATTTTTGGCGGGGATTAAAAAAATATGAATGTCATTTGATAGGCAAAGGTGCATGCGTACCTTTGTTAAGTATAATGAGAATTTATTTTGCCTTTGATAATTTGGCGGGAATAAGTAAAAGTAGAATGTAATTTTTATAGGCAAAGGCATGCTCTGTTATGCTCAACAAAAATATTCCTTTGTCGTTACTAATGATGTCTAAGTATACAAAGATGTCTAGAATAATGGATGTATTTTTTTTTAAATTGGATTAATTTTCTTGAACTTAAAATATACCTATGCGTGCTACGACTATGGTCTTTTTCAAAATTAGTTTCAATTTTGAAAAAGACCATAGTATTGTAAAGTAATATATTCACATATAATATCTCATTCGTTGTTCTGACACCGAGGTGAAATCTCTGAAAGCACTTGTATTAAGGGTTTCATACAACAGAGGAATCGCATATACATATTTAGCAGCCACACATTGAAAAAATACAAATACGCATCGTATATTGGGTGTGATCGAACCCTCGACCTTTGGTATATAAGATACAGACACAAGATGATGCGCCGTTGGGCCTTTTGAATGTCATCTGCTTTTACATCAATGTTAATATACAGAATAGTATCTGCCCTTAAAGTAGATGTCATAAAAGGCAGCTACGGTACCTAGAGGTAATAGAAACAGCTTTGGGCAGGTATGGGCAGTATTTTGTTTATAAGCAATGACAGAGTTTTGGAGTGCATATGTCAAAACAAATGAAAATTAATTTTAAGAAAATGTTTAATGTCTATGTTATACAATAAACAATACGAAAATGTATGTAATAAAATAATTAATTTAGAGCCTCCGCACCTCGCGTACCTACTTTCAAACAGATGTATTCTTTCTCCCAATTATCACATGTTATCGTGTTTATTACTAATAAAAATTGTCGATATGAGAAAATGGCTGAGCGCGAATCTTACACACGCGGTCCGGTTCAGTACCTTACCTTTACCAGAGGTGAGGTACTGAACACAAACGTTTGCATTGGTACCTCACTCTCACCTATTTCTACTGCCAAAAATCAGTGTTCGCATTGCTGTGTTTCAGAGAGGTAGTGAAAATACCAAGAAATGTGATATAATAATATTGGCAACGCGCTAGTGATATCCTTCTGATATTGTATGCTTATTCATCTCAAATTCGCTATAACTGAATTTGTAAAAAAACTCAATCTTTACTCGTACAGGGATGCGAACCATGCCTCTTCCAGCTCTAACCATATCGCCAACAGCGCACAGTTTGCCGACGGGCCCCTTCAGCTGGATGAGCAATCGTCACGGTTGCTGGGCCGCCCGCGAAAAAACTCTCAGTTGGAACACGATCGCAAGCAGAGAACACATTATAACTGATTTTGCACAATTAGAGACTATTAACATATAAAATTGCCGGCAAATGAGTGCCCGCGGGATAATTTATGACCGTTTAATAACTTAAGCGATCGAGTCTAGGGATCCACCGGCAGAATTCTCCTAATTTTACAAATCAAAGTCACACATCCTTGATTCAAGTAGACCCATACAAGCACTGTTAAAGCGTCAATGATATTATAATACCAAAGTGATAATAATAATTGACACTGATAAAATAGATAACAGTCGACCCTATGACCCAAGGGATCATAAAAGTCATCTAACACAGATAATTGAATTAGGCCTTAAACTAGTCTGTCGGCATCAGACGAGTCAACAGACAAATCAATGTACTTTACTCAAGTAGGCCCATTACAAACACTGATTTTAGATAACAGTCGACCCTGATGACCTAAGGGATCATGAAAGGCCCTATCTTTTGCTCACAAACATTTATATCATGAACTAACGATCCGACCCGGCTTCACTTTGACTGCGCTGGCTTCGACAATTGTTTTAAATATTTGGGATAAAAGTTATTTAAATCCTTTTTATCTTAAACCTTGGTTACATTATTGAAATTTTTGTAGGAATTCCTAATTCTTTTAAAGTAAAAATATAGCTTAAGTTACTCTGCAATATGTATCATTCTAAAGGTGAAAGAATTATTAAAATCCGTCCAGTAGTTAATATACAACGTGTCCTCTTTGTTGTAATAATGTTAATGTAAATATTTGTGTTTGTTCTGTGTCTGAGTGTAAAACATGCTTTTCAGTATTATATTTGCGAGGCCTTGTCCGATGTCCGTAACACGAGTTTAAGTGACGTATCTCGGAGTCAGGTCAACGTTTTAGATGTTGTATGAATTTATTATTATTATTTGAAACGAACAAACACACAAGACCAAATTCTTTTATTAATTATTAAGCACCCCTAGATTAGAAATGCAGTCACTTAAAATAACACATCTAACACATTTGTACAAACAGAGATTAGTTTGCTAAAATATAAACGACATGTCGTATTCCTTCTGGAATTGGATTTCAATACACCATTAGATATGTTTTAAAAAGTTTTCTTTCCAATTATTTTCATTCATTGGTCCTTTTTTTGCATTAATTATAATAATAATAATAACTTTATTCAACAACAAAAGGTAACTTAAACTAAAATACATTGTTATACCCAGGTACCTAAACTAGGTCTAGCCTGTTCTTATAGGCACCTAAATGTTACAGCTTTGAGTTGTTTCTTATTTTCGTATTTATCTATGAATAATCCACCGATGTTTTGGGAGTTTGACGTCTAGTCGGCCATATTTGTCAAAACAAAGCCACTCTTGCGCAGTATACGGAATTGTGAAAATAATATTCTCTTCAGCTCGGCGCGTAAGCTATATCTGGGCCTAGTGTTAGTGACGCTCTGTTGATTGTTTCCTACCTTACTTTATTTACCATTACGGTATTGGATGCGATTTTTTTTCAACATTAATATCCTTGTCCAATTTCCATTTTTTCGAATACTTCTAAATCGATGTGAGTAGCTATTGAATGGTACCGGCAAAGTAGAACAGTGCCTTCTCTTGTAAAAGGTGTCGTTTGAGGCAGCTGAGGTACCCTTTGTTAGGTGAATATACCGCTATCCGTCGGGTACCGCTATCAGCCGAGAGGTACCGGCAGAGTAGAATAGTATTTCCCCCTGTACCAGGTGTCGTAGGAGGCGACTGATGGCAGTATATCCATCCAAAACAGTGTAGCTAAAATGCACAGGACGTTATTAGGCAGCAGCATCCCAGTCGCGAAAGGTGCGCTATGCGATTGCCACCACGTTTGCTCAGTTCGGCAATTATGGGCAATATTCACCCTTTCTTGGGGAGGCCATGTACAGCAGTGGAATTCCAATGGCTGATATGTTGATGATGATGTCAGTTTTGGTACACTCGCTACAGAGAGAGGTGGTTTTCCACCCTACAATTACTCCAGTTATCTGACATATTTAAGGGAACGTATTAAGGATAATTAACGACATTTTAAATGTAAATAAATCAATGAGTAACCATTTATCAATTTGCCTGATTATTTTATCTCGTATTTGCTAAGTTTTGCGTTGATAATAGTAGCAATAAGGACATCCAAAACAACGTCTCTTCATGCAAAATAAATTTAACTACGATTCAATGAACCAGATACACTCAATCAATGTAACAGCGCCCTGGCGGTGGATGTGTGAACGGGGGCCGAGCCCGCCTCCTAGCCCAAACAGAGGTGGGTGCGCGCCTGCGCGACGAGATGGGGCGGGTTGACAAATAATAAAAATTGTGTAGACATCTTTGGTATGTCAACGACCTAGCAGATTTGTGAAATTTTTCTATGAGGCTCGTCTTGAATTCTCCCCAACACATATTTAAGTTTGATACTCAATACAGTTAGAGTTTTACCTAGTAATTACTTATCAGCATCAACATCTTATCAGCCATAGGACGTCTACTGTTTTGCGGGTTGTGTCCAGCGCGATCCTGCGATATTAGTTAGATCGTCTGTCCACGGTGGTGGAATCCCTAAGCGCAGCGTAGGGCGTCTGTTCTGGTACCTTTGTCGCCTCTTGCGATAACTGGATCAGGGGAAGGTACTATTCTACTCTGCCGGTACAACCTGGCAAGTTTTTACATTTATATTAATCTAATTGAGTAATCAATATTAACATAAATACTCATATTTAAACTAAGACACAGAAAAAAGACAAATGTCCTCTTATGAATATTTGCCGTGGGCAATCCACCACTTTTACCGAATGCGCTATTGGGTTCATAACAATTTATACTAAAATTGTAGAGCTGAAGAGTATGTCTGTTTGAACGCGCTTATCTCAGGAACCGCTGGTCCTATTTGAAAAATTCTCTTAACGTTGGATAGTCTATTTATCGGAAAAAGCTACTATATCTACCAAAGAGTCATTATTCAACGCAAACTGAGTCGCGGGCTTTGTTAGTGATTGCATAGTTTCAGTAGCTTTCTATAGTCCTTTGACATTTGTTTTTTTTGGTTGCTTAATGTGTGACAATGTGTGTCCAATTACATCGCTCGTTTCTTTGTGTGCGTAGCAAAATTGGCAAAGCGCGATCGCATCTTACATCACACACTATTAATCAATTTCTATTATTAACGTTATGAAGTCAGTTAACTTTACAATCAAGGTGGAAACTATAGTAATTACGAATATATCCTACGGAAACGATTATTGGTCGAACTACCAAATCGATATTCTTATATAAATCATTGCAGGTCGTTGACCCTATGATGTTTCCGGCATAGAGTCAATAAAATTGAGAGATACGTTCGACCGGACATGCAACAATTATTATGGAATATTAATCATAATTCTGGTTAACAACTTGATCGCTTCAAATTAAGATTTGATTGTGAGATTAATAGGCAATAATTAAATATCTTCCTTGCCAGTGGTGTTGCCATATTTGGGTCGGTATATGACCGCTAAATGGACGTGGTTAAATTAAAAAAAAAGATTAAATACTTTTTATTATTTAACGTCAGAAGTGTCAATAAAATTATGTGCCATGAATAAATTAAATGACACTTGGAAATATATATAAGCTTGGCTTGGTTTCCAAATTTTTATCATCGCCAGTTGTCAGCCGGTGGTCAAAATTCAACAATAATTCATAAAAAAAATTATTTTATTGTTACTGTGTAGTTTTATTGTAGTATATTGGATAGTTTTACAGTATTAGCACGATGCACTCAAGACATTAGTCATTTTAAAGGCTAGGAAAATCATTTCACTCAAACCAATTCGATGCACGCAAATTGTGTTCCGGTTTCAATTGTGAGAAAAACAGTGGTGGTATTAGCGTTTATACAACTAAATTTTAACGGCTTTAAAATATGTTCTATTTAAATTCTCACATATTTGTGTTCGACGTGTCGGTTACGTTACGGTGACAATTTTGATAAAACACTCAAGAAAAGTTACATCCGGTTATCACCTCATTTCTGTTTTGTTGGGAAGGGAGAGCTAGATAGTAAAATTGCTGGGTATTATGATATAAAACTTCAAGTCATAAAATTGGCAACGCGCTAGTGATATCTGATTATATTGCATTATTGTGCTGATTGTGTGTATTCTTTGCCAACTTAGTTATATAAAAATATATACAATTGAGTCATTATTATATGGTATAAAACCAAGTTACTCACCGTTACCTGTCTATCCCTATCTATGCTTGGATTTATAAAATTACGCGACAGATTTTGTTGCGGTTTTTTCAATTGATAGAGTGATTTAAAAGGAAGGTTTACATGTATAATACATGCGTAATATAGTAGAGAAATACATACATTTTAAAAGTTACTAATGTGATGTCGTAAATAAAAATATTTTTTTGCGATTACATTGCTAACGCTGGCTGAACTCGATAAAAAAAAAAGGTAGATCAAAATAATGTACCACACAATTGTACACCATAAAAAGGCCTACTAAAGGCCGTTGCTTAGGGTTTTGTTCAATATATTTATCTATTAGGGATAACCAACAATTGTCCATTTTTATCTGTGCGAAGCCGGGGCGGATTGCTAGTCTATTTATTAGATTTTTTCTAGATCTATTCTTTCGTCGACCAACCATAGACATAATAAGTTCTCAAATACAGCCTGAAATTTAACAAGCGACCGGATATAGCATGACGCTTATCCGGTTTTCCACCCGGATATCGGCTATGTATGTGACATTTTTTATGGCCAATTTTATGTTTTATTGCTTCCAAGATGACTTTAGTATCCGGCGATTGTTTAAGAATGTATTTATCGAACGTTTAACACAAAACAATAAAGAATTACATACATTTAGATTTTATTATCTTACCAGCTTTCGCATGTGTTTGTTTGCATATGAATCACTTGATGTGTAGACATTGATAGGGCAGATGGTAGATATCCTATCTTATGCACCAAGGGTCGTGGATTCGATCCCCGCCCAGGATAAATATTTATCTTTTGATATTTGTGCTTGTCCTGTGTCTGGGTGTTACAAATATGTAAGAATTATATACATTTAGATTTAATAATTTTACCAGCTTTCGCATGTGTTTGTCTGCATGAACAACACTTGATATCGTGTGTATACATTGTTGGGGCAGATGGTTGATATCCTATCTTATGTGCCAAGGGTCGCGAATTCAGGACAAATATTTATATTATGATATTTAAGTTTATTCAGTGTCTGGATGTTAAAAATATGTTTTTATGTATTATATATGTGATTATTCTGTTCTCTGATGTCTGTAACACAGGTGTTTTAGCGACTTACTATGGAGTCTGGTCAGCGAGTAAGATGTTGTGTAAATAGTATAATAATATGAATATTATCGGGGTAAAAAGTAACTTACATTATTTCAAAGCGTCGAAGCTATTTACTTGCAAATTTTCATCGTATTCCATTTATCAGATTTGATGCACAAAAATAAAAGTAATTTTTTTCAGTAAAAGTATTTAGATATTATCATTAAAAAATGTTATTTATTATTTACGAGGGACCTGCCCCGGCTTTGCATGGGTGCAATTTTTAAGTTGTAAAATATTATAGTACATTATTTTGATATAAACTGAAAAAAAATTTATTGGTACATCACATAGGAAACATTTAAAATTATCAACGTTTGTCTACTATATTATGTATCTATTATTCATATAAACTTTTTTCTTGAATCACTATCTATTGAAAAAATCGCATCGAAATCTGTTGCGTAGTTTTAAAAATATAAGCATACATAGGGACGGACAGAGAGTGGAAGGCGACCTTATTTTATATGTAGTGATCAAACAAATTATATTTTGATATGTTGAAACAGGTTATTTGATATATTAATATTATTTCTTCCGCCAAGTACTCACATTGGGTGAGAGAGGTAGGTTTCGTTTTCAGAAAAAATAATACATTTTTTCTTAGATAAAGAAAAAAGTATCCACTGTTTATGAATAAAAAGGATGCGTGTTTTTCTCTAATAGGCAGAATAGATACGTATGTCTTTGCCTATATCAATTAGCTGTATCATAAAAAGTACGGCGTTAAATTCCTGTTAGGATAAAGAAGTATTTACATCGTTGCTCGATTACTTAACTAGAATAAGACTATGTACAAATAGGTCCGTGTTAAGGCCGATCGTATCGCCTATCCAGCCGTTCGGGCTAAACTGCTAAAGGAAGTGGAAAGCGCGCGTTTATGCCTCTTCCGGTTCGCGTTACCGGAATATATTCTCTGTGGCTATCGGTGTTGCCAGTTCACGTAAAACGGGATTGCTAGACTAAAACTTTAAAAAGGGTTTTGTTGCATTCATTTCTAGTTATTATTTCTCTTAGGTTTTTTATGTGTTATTGTGTTGCTACAATGAGGCAAATTTTGTTCTTGTGTTTTTTATAGTTAACGGTTTTTGGTTGCCAGTTAATTATTGCAGTTAACATCTGGTAATACAGGCGTTTATAGCGTCCATTCAAAAATGTACTTATCACGACAACCACATAAAAGTATTGTAAACTAATGACTCGAGTTTGGAGTTTGTTATTTAGCACGTTATTATAATTGGAACTAGATTTTTTTTATAACGAAAATAAATAAAGAAACCTCCGTAACACATTTTATAAGCAATTAACTATGATATTCATCTAACACAGTATATTATTCTCATGGTTTACAATTATCTGCCCACTAACGACCCGACATCCAGCCATCAGAATTAAAACGTGATTAGCCGAAGAGAGAGAGAAAAAAAGATGTTGCTAAACCACCATCACAGCTATTATTACTAAAGATTACACAAAATGGCTACTCGTAATTTTCTAAAGCAAACATTAATCAAGAAAACCTACCGGGTAATATAAATTGCTCAACCCATAACCAATTACGGCACACAAAGGCGTCTATTACTAGCGACCAATTGATCTCGCTAACTATGACATTAAATGTCAGCGGTCCCCTCTAGTTGTCTCCCTCGCACGCTCACAACGACCTAACGCTTAATTCGCCCCCCTCCGCCGCTTAATTCGATTGTACCCGCTTGGGGAGAGTGTAACTCGCAAAAATTGCAAATTCCTAACAACCCCAATTTGTCGCATAATAATGTTTCTCTCTCTCTCTCTCTCCTCCGGCCGTCCCTCTCGCACGCTAATGGATCGGCAATAAAGTAATGTACAGATAAATAGCTTTCCGCTTAAATTTTGGCCCAATTCACGCTCTACCCCTTAATTGCGTATCTCCCCTCGTGCTGCCGTCCCGCTCGTTCCCGCTGCGAGCGGCGGCGGTCTCGCTCGGTAATCCGTAGGGGAGCGGTATAATCGCATACATAAGTACCTAATCGCATTTTGGGGCATGTTGCGAATGGCACCCTCTATTTATTTAGCGCGGGTAGCATTACTGTACGCGGATTTCGCTCCCTTACTCTATTAAAATGATTGTTTGTGGAGACTTATGACTTTTATTATTTGACCAGCTCCGATAGAGCCATTGTGCGGACCGGTTCAGTTTGAATGAGGGTTCTTTTGTATTGGGACGTGTTATGTTGCCAGATGCATTTTTGCCCCCGTATGGGGCGAATTAAATTTTGATTGTTGTGTGAGGGACAAAGTTTTAGAACATTAGATTTGCATCAGAACTCGATAATTGTCGTCGCTTATTTAGTTCGCTCGTTAACCGAATAATTTAATTTTAAAGAGAACAGTTGTTTAGGGATGGCGATGGCGGACGATTAACTTTGAAAGTTGATATTTTTATGTTTCCAATTTAGAATAATGGTTTACACTCAATTGCTTTACAATACGATATTTAATATCTGGATTGTTAATCTTTTTTTACTTATCTATATATAAAACATATATTTTGTAAACAACGGTTTGACAGTCAACTTTTATTTTAATCACACAGAAACTTTAAATGAAGAAAAAAGATTGTGATTTAAAATTAGTTATTTTGTATGTCGGTTTCTTCGTTTTTTTACATTTCCACTTCTCTTAAACATAACAACACTTTCACTTTCGATAAAAAGTTGACGTAAATTGTCAACGTCAATATAAATAAACGACCAAATTCGCAACGTTACGGGATTATCGGGATAATATCCAGAAGAAGCATGAATAGGCCGCTAGTTGATAACATTTTAATGTATTCAATATACTTGTTACTATTTTATTTATCTTATGTACCTACATCGCAGTCTCTCTTTTCCATCCAAAAGAAAAGAAATAGCTTTCTGCGATAAGGTGTCTGTTAATTTATTTTTACTTTTCTTCTATTTTCGCTCTGGTGTACTATAAAGAATTTGCATTTAATACTAAACTAATTTTATAGGAATGCAATTAAATTATATTTTCTAACACTTATGTGTCTGCTACTAATAATAAAACAACTCTTTTAACGGCTTTAAAACGCGGTTTATTTCACTTTTTACAACTTTTTGTCCGACGTTGTCGTTTTACCTCGTAATATATTACATAGAAATATTAAAAGTACACCTGCCTTCTCAAGTGAAATTAGTTACATTTCTCGCGTGAAATCTCTTTCATTTCATCTCTACGCATTTTTATAACTATACGAAGATATGAAGCGTAGATTAGGGGAATACCTAGATTTTGATCCTGATATTCGATTGGAGAAGGTCTCGCAGGATGCGATGTAAAGTGACGTCTTAGGCCCTGTTCATCACAGTAATTTCGATGTCGAAGCATTAATATACTGTCACAAACATAACTGCATAGGGTAATAACAAAAATCACACAACATCTTTTAATTGATCTGAACCGAGATAAGTCGCTTAAATCACTTGTGTTACGGACATCGGACAGTATGAATTACAAATGTAATTGAATTGAATTGAAACTTGAATACATATTTAATAGTATATAAATATTTGTCATGGGTCCGAATTCACGACTTTGAAGTACAAGATAGAAACGCTACCGTATGCTATTAAGACCTCAGCATGAGTATAACTTCAACATTATCAACTCATCGATTTATGAGAGTTATCACTGGAGTCAGATAGATCGTGACACCACAAACACCCCATCAAAAGCACCGTTATGAAGACTCAATTTGCTGGATTTATATCGACTATTCCCACAGGAGGACACGGGCTATACCACTATGATATCTATTTATAAGGAACCAGGGGAGGTTTTGGTTTGACAGTGTCTTAACCACGTAAAAGCTCCCTATATCGTAAACGGTATGTTTTATGTATGTCGTGTACTTCTGAGGCGTGGAGTGTGGAACTTTAGCAGGGGAACGAATTTGTGGCTGTTGTAATGCAGTTTTAGGATAATAGATGTCGCTACTGTGTCAGAAGAAGGTCAAATTACGTGTTAATGTTTGAGGCAACGGTCAATGACCTGCTTTCTGATAGGTTAATTTAATCGCTGTGAGGTACCGGCAGAATAGAATAGTACCTGGTGTCGTAACAGGCGACTGAGGTATTAGAACCAACAGATGGCGGTATATCCATCCGAGACAGTGTAGCTCAAATGCATGAGGTGGGGATGAGCAGCAGCATTCCCGTTGCAAAAGCTTATGCGATTGCCAACACGCTTGCCCAGCGCAGCAATTAAGTGCAAAATTCCCCCTTTCTTGGGGAGACATGTCCAGCAGTGGGTTTCTAATGGTTGTAATAATGGTGATGAATTTAGGATACGTTTTATTTGTGCAGTCTCATCACATATCAGCCTTAGAATTTCCTTTGGGATCATACTTTGCCCTAGTCATTGCGTGATCTCTATTCCTGTACCTTACGAGCTAATCCATTAGGCTAGATAATATATATTAAAATACTAATGTTCTTCGTATTCATTGTTTGTGCTGGTTGGGGATCGAAAGGACCACTACCATCTGCGCCATCGGGCCCATAATGCATGTTTTTTAGTTTTTTTACCATGCTTAACTATAATATCTAGAAGCTGTAATTACGTCGCAGTAACACGTCTCAACTCTTTGTGTGTTCAATGGAAGAACAAATGTTCTTCCATTGAACATGCAATATAAATATAGTTAACTTGCACGTCCATTCATCCAACAGAATGGGGGTAGCATTTACACCATAACTTTGTCTATAGTTTATGGCACCTCTTTTAAACACCTCACTTCATATATTTACAGCGTTTAAAACCTTTGTGCAGCTCGTCTGCATTTCATACAATAAATCTAGAATTTATGGACGACCATACAAATGGAGGTTTTAAAGGATTCTTGACCTTGTTTCTCTATGGTTAAGCTTTATGCGTTCGAGGTGTTCGGATTGTAACTTTGTTGGCAAAACTGTTAAATGCAGTTCCCATTCTCTCAAAAGAACACAAACTAAGTGCTGTGATTAAAAGATATACGTACAAATTTTAACTGTATGTATATCACCTTATCATCAACTTCATCATATCATTGAATGGTTCAATGGAGGAGATGGTAGTATTCCCCAGCTTCTTGTTGTTTATTGTCTATTTTTTATCTGATTATATTGTTACATTACCTATGTCTACCGTCTATTAGCAGTGTTCGCAAAGCTGTGTTCCAATTGGAAGGGTGAGGCAATGAAATTACTGGGTAATGTGGGCCAATTTTGGGAACCCGTTAGTGATATCCTTCTGCTATTACGAGCGTCTATAGGCTATAGTAATGATTACTATCACGCAGACTGTATGCTTGTTTGTCGACCTGGAATAGTATAAGAAAAAAATATCATTCCATTTCATTTGTACCGTGCCGTGAAATAATTTCACTCTGTCACTTAAAAAGCGCGATAAATCATGAAGATTCCTTATAATTAATAAAACAGCAATAAAAAGAAGTACGTCAATAAATTAATTAATTAATTAAAGACGCAATCTAATAAATCATTGGAATGCGTCTCGACAACGTTAAATCAATCCCCGATGTTTTCTAGTCGAATAAAATTTATTCCCACTTTCATTTCATCCATCTCTCTGATATGGCCCATTAACCCTCAAAGGGCAAGGAAGCTCTTTGATTGATATTTGATGCTCGTATACAACGGTAATGTACCGTGACGTAATCTAATTTGGAACGTGGCACCCCCTTCTCTTCGAGTGGAAACTGCCAATGGGAGTCGCGCGGACTCCTATATGGCTAATTGTGAAGTGGGCATCGAGTCTTTTAATTACTTATATAGCTCTCTATATACTACTGGCCCGTTGCGTCTTGGTCCGGGTACATATTCCCGTTATTTTAATCATATATACAAACATAGCGCAGATGGTAATGACTTGGTAATGATGGTCTTGTGCGTCAAAGGTCGTGGGTTCGATCCCCGCACAGGACGAATACTTATATGATAAATATTTGTATTTTTTCTTTGTCTGGGTGTTATTTTTTTTAGTATATAAGTAAGTATTATATTTGTGATTCCTTTGTTGTCTGTAACAGAAGTGCTTTAAGCGAATTATCACGGAGTCCGGGCGTATGTGATATTATGTGAAGTTTATCCCGACAGATACAAAGACAAGAAAATAAATTCAATATGTTGCAGTCATTCTACACTTAAGAGTGACAATACATATCTATGATTTATATTTATTTATATGCATAGATATATTAGTCTGTTTATTTTTACTAAATAGTATAAAATTAAGCCACTTCTGTATTCAAAGCTGTCTCTGCCAACCTTGTGACTTGAAGATATTATGTCACATTACCCAGTAATTTCACTGATTCTGTCACCCTTCAAACCGGAACACAGTAATGCAATCACTCCTATCTGTCGATAGAAATAATTGACAGTGCGGTGCCAGTGCAGGCGACTTTTGCATATCTACCTAATGTACCTATAGTTAAACATATATTTACAAAACAAAGAAATTCAATTGACCATATCAATTTAAAATCAAATGTCCGCAATAAAAAATAACAATGAAACACGCAATCGGCAATGCAATAACAAAACGACATTTCAACTTTTTAAATCTTAAAAGCCGTACGGTAATAGATTTTCCCATTTTCGATTATCGAAATAGTAATAGTATTAAAACAAATCAATGTGTAAGTCGTAATACAAGCCCGTGAAATTACATCGAATAAATGTCACATTATTTGTTTGCTGATAATCAAACACAAATAAGGCTGGTTTATACAACCAAATTGAATTTTATTTTATGGGAGAACAATCACGTTATTACAAAACTTTATCGCAACTTGGCTTTATGTTGATGAGTAAAAATTGTTTATCTAACCTTCAGATTTAAATATTCAATTAAATTTTTTGAAGATATTAGCCATAACGCGACAACTTTTGCTTTTTATTTTAGAGATAAATGACTAGAGGCCTCCATATTAAAGTAGTTAGTATTGGTACCTCATCATCATCATATCAACCACTATTGGACATAGGCCTACCCTAGATGGGGGGATCTTTGCCTATAATTGCCAGTGGTGGCAATCGCAGAGCGCAACTTCGAAACAAGGATGCTGCTGCCTATCTCTATGATATGATACTTAGTCTAAGAGACGACACCTTTTACAGAGGGAGGTACTATTGTACTATCTCACTTTCAGCTATTTCTACTAACAAACAGCAGTATCCGCATTCCCATGTTCATTGTTTGAAGAGTGAGAGAGGAGTGAAATTACAGGGTAATGCGGCATAATACCCAACTCACAAGGTTGGCGACGCGCTAGCGATAGGTAACGCTTATTAATTCTCTTTCGTATAAAAAACTTAACAAAAATTTCGGATTTAATAGATATAGCTTTATATATTTTATATAGTTCTAAAATGGTTTAGTTTTCTACAACAGTGCGTTTAATTTAGACAAATCACCATCATAACTCAATCATAAAAGTTAAATGCAAACTGCGATACGAGCTCCTTGTTTATTAGCTCGTATATCCACGACACTGGCTGGATGCGATTTGAATAGATTTCGCAAGCCATTAACTCCGTGACAAATCGTCGGAGAAAATGGCTGCCGCTTTTTTCGCGGCAAACTGAACTAGGAAAGTTTTGATATCGGCTTTTCTTTCAATAGAGGGTGATATATGATTGAGATAGGGTGGCCCGTTTTTATTGGCGTTTCCCTTAATCCTTTATTGTCAGTTTAACCGACTGTGAACAGCTAGTTTCCTTTCTTTGATAGTTGTACAACGGGGCAAAATAGCCCTATTGATTTTTTTTTCTTTTCAATGTGAGCAATGATTTTAGTGATACATCTTTGGCAATTTATGCTGTCTGTATTAATATTATTTCCTTCCAATTTTTAAGGATAAAGCCATTAGCTTGTTTTATTTTTTATGAATAATAATTTAGGTGTAAATTAAGTAAATTTTTTTTTCTTGTGTTAATTGTTAAGTCTATAAGTTTTGGCTATCACAATTTTTAAATCTTTAATATTTATGAAAAATAAATGTAGTTTTAAATTTTTAACTGTGGTACTTTTCTTTCACAGGTTAAAGTGTGGTTCCAAAACAGAAGAACGAAGCACAAAAGGATGCAGCAGGAAGAAGAAGCGAAGACAGGCAATAAATCGGGCTCCTCTAGCACGAAGGCAGAAGACAACCAGTTTAACAACTCCTACGAAGAAGAGGACGAAGAACTGATAGATATGGACATGGACGAATTGAGTGAGAGTGAAAACGAGACGTGAGGTGTAGTGATATGTAAATACTATAGTTATTTAGATTAGTCGTATAACAATATAAATAAATGACGGTATTAAATGGAACAGGTTTAGGCACCGTTATTTATTTATGTGTTATTTTAATTTTTATTATTTATTTATGATCGGTCTGAGATTGATGTCGGTTAATTCCATAGCCATTGATTGGCCTAAAATTTTGTATCTAGTTATGAAATGGCAACGTCTGTATAAAATAATGTAGTAATTTTATAGATAGATAGATATTGAAACTGTTGTATGCCCATAAACCGGCAAGTCTTTAGTTAACACAGCATAAAGTAGACGTTGTTACGCCAAACGTAAGGATAGATACGCCATTTTAAAATATAATGAAAACAACATGGCCGCCAAGTAGTGTCACTTTTTTCGTACATTTCATAAATTTAAATAGGTCTGTAACCAAACAAACCACAAGAATCGACTGCAATAAATTACAACAAAAAAAAACCTTTAATTCACACCAATTTGTAAACCATATTTTGGAATGGTAAACGTGTCATTAACTTAACGCACGCATCCGAAGATGGCTGCTTGTTAGCGCTTCATGAGTTATTAGATAACGAAATTGGCCGTAATATAATAGTTTTTGGGGCTAAATTAATTAAAAAAGGCCTCTCGATGCGTTCCTTCTCTGATGTGGGTATAATTAGACATTTAGATCCCAAACGCTGATACGTCGTTTCTAAACGGGCCCTGTCAACGGTGAAGAGCAACGATATAAGTAATAACTGCGCGTTGGAGCAGGACGGATGATGTTTCATTGAGATGGAGGCGATTATTGCGTCGTTTCTGGGTCTATTATTAAGAGATGCGTTCAGGAACGTCTATCTTGCGGTCGAATCGAGTTCGGTAATTGCTGGCGACTGGCCGAAATTGTTTTTAATCTGTTGACGATTGTTCTCTATGGCTATTTGTCTATGGTCAATTTTTGTGATTAAGATCTATGGGTAGATTGGGGTCTTCACGCGAGCTTTGTTACATACGTTCTCTTTGTTATTGCCCATTATACTTTTTTTCACGTCTCGATGAATACCGTTGGTCATAACCCGGCTGGGTTTCCACGATACCAATTAGTTGGGTTTAAAATGTTGTTCTTTAATACAAGCTGTTTTTCGCTACTGTTTGCTAGCCTCTCGCCGTTTAATTTTCTGTTGTTTGTTACCATCATTTATATAATTGTCTTTCAAATTACACGAGACTTTGAAATTTGCACTTGCATTGTTCACAGAACACTAAGTTTTAATGAGAGAACATTGCGTTGTGACTTATCACATTAAAAAATATATACTTTCACAGATCTTTCTTGAAGTTTCGTCAAGTTGGTAAGAAGCGTTGGATGTTAAAATACTTTTCGCATTAAAAGTCAAACGGTATATGTTTAAAGAAACATTTTGCGTTCCACTGGGAAGTCCGTAACGTGCCCACGACAGTAAATGCAGAATTTACGACTGCAAACACCAAGCCTCAGTTTCTTGCCTCTAATGCGCTATTATAGGCCTAATTTGTAATTTGTTCTCAGTCTTTTGTTTAACTGATTTACGATTACGAGTATCGAGTTCTGGCCGTATCGACTTACCTTTCGATTCTGCAACAAGCTATTTGCTTATTTGTGTGGTAATACCTTGTTTTTTTTGAGTCCGGTGTGAGGCAAACGTTATTTTGGGACGACTTGTGGTCGTGATAAACATCCTTAATAATATTAACGCTAAAGAGTATGTCTCTATTAATTACGCTTTCATTGATTAATCGTTGCACTGATTTTAATAGGTTGATATGATATTATGCCGGAAAAATAGCGGGAGGTTATGAAGTGATGCCAACGTAGACGATATTGCATCGGTATGCTTATACTTGCAAACGTGAACTTTAAAAGAGGACGAATAGAAGTGAATTGAAAGTAAAAAACAAAGAATGGAACAGGCAAACAGCTGACGAGCGACACCTTATATAATTCAAAAAAAGGAAGAGCGTTAGTAAAGTTTCGTTCGCTCGGAGACCATAAAGTTTGATTTCAGTTTGTTTATTAAGAACCATAAACACTTGGAACGTCTAATTTAAACATCATAAAAGGTCTCATACCATATGGTTATTGGTAATTAAACTGACCACTGGCATAAGAGACACGTTAATTACATAACAATAAAGTAAATATTATACGATTGTTGGGATGCTAAATCTTGGCTTGTCAGACAATAATAAAAATGACCGGTGTTAAAAGTGATGTTTGCGGGCTTAAGAATCGGTTTTAAATTTTTAACTCGATATGTTTTTACATTTTTAATAGAAAATTTGTATTAATATAGGATATTACACAATGAAATCGAAATCATTTATGGTTCTTATAATAGAGGAGTTAAACATTAAAGTGTTTTATTTATCATTATCATGCCGGCCGTTGGATGTCCACTATTGGATGAATGACTTCCGCAAGATATTTAAATATGTTCAATAACTATACAGAAATTTCGTGTCCAGGTGTCAGTCCGGGATGAAGTTTTAAACAACTGACTATTTACAGTTAATATCACACATACATAGTTAAGACAGGACAACGTCTTTCCTCTTTCATTGGTTATATATATACATATATATATATATATATATATATATAGCAGGTGATTCAATGTGTGTTTTAGTGTCCCTGTCAACATGGGAAAAAGGAGTGAAGTGCTGTGTTAAGGCATCAATATTAAAAATTACGCGAAGAAGTATCTTGCTTTCTTTTTCCGACTTCCAATGACCTGAGAAATTTCCAGGCTTTCGCTGAATCACCATCCTGCACAGAACTACGGATAAATTGGCATTATGTGTATCGACACACCTTATTGCAGTGATTACGGATTAGTAAATATTTGTTTCGATGGAACCTATGCAATTTTTCTTTTTAACAATGTTCTAATATTTTCATCCAATCAAGAAGCTGAATAATGTTTAACTCTGACTGGGTGAACGGGTGCATATCTGTCATACAGTTATATGATAATATTTATGTTTGTTCTGTGTCTGGGTGTCAAATATACGTATTTAAATAGTATATCTGTGATTCCTCTGTTTTCTGATGTCGGTTAAAAAGTGCTTTACGCAACTTGTCACGAAATCAGGTCAATGTATAGAGATGTGGAAATTTATTAGCCTATTTATGTATTTGCTTGTGTTTTTTTAAGCAAACATAAGTATATATTTAAAACATAACGTCTGTCGGGTCAGCTGTACCATAAAACAACTTATATCGATTTAGAACGCGTAAAGACCCCCGTAATCTAAACCTTTATTCCATTTTCAGCACAATTAACTCTGAATCGTTTTAATTATTGATTTTCTTCATTAACCGAGCGCGATTATCGATCGTGTCGATATTTTACGGTATATTCTTCGAGTTTTAATTGCATTTTCATGATTGCGTTTAATTCTTTTGATTGTGCTAGAATGGTTTACCATGCAGTGTGGTGGATGGATTTGCCGTGGGGTGCCGGCGGAGTGAAATAGTACCTCCTCGTCACCAGGTGTCGTATGCCGCGACTGAGATACCGAAAACTAGATGGCGGTATACCCAGACATGGTTCAGACATGTTCGGCGATTGTCACCACGTTTGTCAAATTTTCCCCGTTCTCGGTGAAGTCTATGTTCAACTGTGGAGGTCCAACGGCTGATATGACGATGCTGGTGAATAGTGGAATTGCCGTGGTTGCGTTTCCAACTTAATTGGAGTAGAGATAGATTGTTCACTGCCTAGATTTTGTATAATAATTACACAATCAGTATTTATTGACTTAATATCCCTTCCCACGGCTGGGTCTATACCACGGGGTTCAGGTTGTCTACATACCAAATTGTATCAATATCGGTTAAGGCATTGCAAACAGAGCGGGAATTCTGCTCACCATTCCCTTCGATTCGTTTTGTTTTATTTGTGTTCTGGGTACCTCAGTCGCCTCTTACGATACCTATACAGGTGGAGGTACTCTTTAATCAGCCGGTACCCCATTGCACGGAGGGTTTGTCTCTTTTTCATTCTTAATTATTCTTCGTGTGTTAGAGTTAGTTCTAGACACGGTTCCAGATTTTGTATAATGCTGTGTACTTACTAATTGGACGAATCGTGATATCGCCCAGTTGAATGGAGTTATCATGATTCTCCAAGAAATTAGCTGATTGCTTCTTTAATTGTCTAATTGGTTTAAGACATTTAAGTACACAATACAGTTTATCATTACATACATTGGAAGTCTTATGGAGGCCTATGTCAATACATAGGCCTCCACAAGAAAGGAGCAGTTATGCAATCGTAGAGCGCAGCTTTTGAGATGGGGATGCTGCAGCTCATTCCCACCCTATGTACCTATAGTCCCTTGGTACCTTAGTCGCCACTTACGACACATGGTACAGGGGGAGTTACTACTACTCTGCCGATACCTCACGGCTTAATACAGATGCTGTGATCACTTTAAATGATTGTTGTAAATCTGAGTAACAATTCTTTGTTTTTATTGTGTATACTGTGGCTTCGTCCAGTTTGACTTTATGGTGTGCTACGAGAACTTTTCTATCAAAACTTGACAGATACTTCTAAGGAGTTCAAACAATCGATATGCGAAATTATATAAGGAATCGATTTAATGGTTGACATTGAAAATCGACAGACACAAATCATCAAATAAACAAGTACTCGATAAACGATTATTGAAAACCAGTCGCGTAACTTTTGTAATAATAATAACCATTAATAATAACAACTATAAATAAATATGAAGGATTTCCAATATAAAAATAAATAGGTACATAAATAATTCAAGTATACAATAACAGGCTGTATAAAAGAAACTTAATGGAAACGGAACATGCATATGCACCTGAAATTGTCAGTATCAAAAATATTGTTGCAAGGATTTCAACGAGCAACGTACCAGGGCGGTTTGATAAGTCAGTGACTTTTTGAACAGTGCTGCCGTCAACTGTAATCTATTAGTGGGTAACTGTAAAATTTTGAGCAAGCTACGTCATGCAGATGGTGTTTGATAGCCATTCAAAGCAGACAACCGCGTGAATTGAAAAAAGTGGATTTTGTATGCAGATTAAGCATTATTTTTTACGTAAAAAAAACCATCACTGAAACCCAGAAAAGCTTAATAAATACTACGGGGACTCGGCACCATCGATTCAATGGTAAAGAAGTGGTTTACAGAGTTCCGTTATGGTCGTACCAGCAGTAGTGACGGAAGAAAAAAATGCTGTTCCTTCAAGACAATGCACGTGTGCACACTTGTTTAGTCACTATAGCCAAAATCCACGAATTGATATACGAACTGCTCCCCCATCCAGCATATTCTCTAGATTTAGTCCCCTGCGACTATTATCTGTTTCCAAACCTAAAGAAATGGCTGGATGGTAAGAGATTTGAGTCTACTGAAGTAGTCATTAACAAAAGAAACGCGTGTTGAGAGCTTTGACAAAACCTATTATTTGGAGGGAATAAAAAGATTAGAAAAACCTTGGACTAAATGTATCGAGCTAAAAGATTAGCAAATTATATAGAAAAATAAAATGTTTATTTGCCGCAAAAATAAAAAACGTTTTATTCAAAAAGTCACGGACTTATCAAACCGCCCTCAAGTAATGACAGAATAGGACTTTAGCTAGGTATCATCCAAAATAATTTTATTTGAGACTTGCTTATTTTTAATTGAAACTTACAATGATTTATGTAGAAAACACGACGAGAACATCTTCAAAAACATTTTAGATTATCTTATAAATCATATATTTCTCAGTCACCTATTCGTGACAAAAGATGACTATGATACGATCCCGTCATCCTTTTCGCTCAGACTTCCTTCTACATTTGTTGAATATCTGTCATCAGAGCAGATAAACGTCTACCGCTGGACATAAGCCTCTTCAAAGGGTTTCAATAGATTTGCCCATAATTGCCGGCAATTCATTTTAACAATCGCATCAGCCATAGAAAGTCCAGTGTTGGACATAGGCCACCCTAATAGAGCGATTGTTAGCCATATCACTAGGCAGGCGTGGTGGCAAACGCAGAGCAGAATATCCCGAAGAGGAAGCTGCTGCCCATCCCCACCCTGTAATATTTAAGTTGTGCAGTTTTGGATGGATTTACCGCCATCTGGTCTGGTATAGAGGGAGGTACTACTCCGCAAGCACCCCACGGCCAATTTCAACTATCATGAATCAGCATACTTCGTTAGATAATGGATGGAACGTATAAATAGGCGTCTTGTACAAACCGATAAAGACGCCGCTTCAAATATCAATGTTTAATGTTTAAAAACGCTCAATTTGACCTAAACTAGTTTAATTAAGTCAGTTCCTTTAGTGTAATACTTACTGAGTAAAATCATTTATGACTATCTCCAGTATTATATATTGATAAAATCTAGTACTTTGGATAGTTCGATGTGTTTTCCTTGAATACTGTAATTTGTAGGCGAGGTGCAACGATTTACACGCGTCTGCAAATAGTGTTATATCTCATAGAATATTTGTAAGATCATTTGTTTGACGTTGTATGATGTCCGCTGCTGGATGCATGTGTCAAATGACTTTACCTTTCCACCATCTCGGTGGACGTCCTACGATGCGCATGTTCATTATGTATTTCTTATATTACAATGTCTTGGGATATTCCGAATTATAGATAAATTGTAATTAAACAGCTTTCATTCAAGCTGTTTGAGCTTTAAAATTTTTTAAGTTGCGATATGTATGTAGTTGGTATTTGAAATATACATTTTGTTATTAAAGCCCAATGAATTAGAATAAATATGTATTGTCAATTTATTTTGTGATCGTTGTACGCTTGTCTATGTGTTTGTTAAACTACTTTTAAAAATAGACTTTACTTTCTCTGTTAAAATTTTTCCCGCTTAATCTGACATTAGATAAGATTTATTCTTGGTCGATCAAGAGGCCGCCAAAATTGCGTTAAATCAAAACTTGTAAATAATAATAAAAACTATTTATTTCATACTTATATCATACTTAAAATGTGGATATTATTGTACATTTCTCATATTATCAAAATGAAAATTGTTCCTTCAACTTTCGTGGGTTTTGTATGCCATAGCAGGTTGTAAATATACTATACATAAATTTATAAAATATAATAATTATTGATTAGCGGATAATTGTACATTATCGATAGTATTTAACTCATTAGTGACTGTATATATGTGTGTTAGAGTAAATAGAGTAACTTTTAAGTGTATTTGTGTGTATATTTAGCAAATAATTTTCTCTGTGACTGTGCTCGGTTGTTTTAATTTGCGTACCGCGACGCAAGTGTAGTGACTTAACAAGACGAGTGATATAAAATATATGTTTTTAATAATTTATAAAGTTGTTTCCATTTTGTCGGTGAGCGGTACCCTTTTCAGAGGGTAAGTAGATGTTTTTTTTTTATTTTACACCTCTACGCTTAGGTACGTTGACTTGACACTTGTGTTACGGACGGACAACTGAGGCATCACAAATATAATACTTAAATACATACACATCCAGACATAGAACAAACAACTATCAAGCCTACTCCTAGAGCCTATCGATATTATAATATAGTCTGTATAATAGTCTAGCCACAAGTCTGCCTGAACGTGACATTAATTTTCATACTCTTCCTGGGTTTTTGTCATTGATAAAATCGTTACATCCTTACTGAGTGATTATTACCTTTTTTTTTAAATATTAATAATTATGCATGATGTGATTTGTTCTTAATTTTCTGTTACTTATGTTGATAATCCAATATTAAATAAATAAATACTGAACGGAGAGTTAAAGCTGTAAAAAAGTGTCTTTGAATGCTTTTACAGCCAAAATGTATCAAAAAAGGCACGACTGGCTATTCATGGAGGTGTGTTGATACCGACAGTGACAAATGGTAGTGAATGTTGAGTATCGCAGGAGAAGCACGCGAGTAGAATAAATGCTGTTGAAATGAGAGCACCTCAAAGTTTGTATGGAGTTTGAGAGATAGATTAAAGAATAGTGTGATAGGAGATTGATGTGGATTGATTGTCGTTGGTGTAAAAGATGATATTGTAACAATAGAGAAAGTAATGTTGAGATAGTTTGGACATGTATAAACGATGGATAAAATTAGAATGACTGCACAAATATATTGAACGGAAGTGAGTGGAAGAATTGGTATAGAACGACCGATATAAACATAATTTAACTAGGTGGAAGAAGTATTAAAGAAGGGCCAAGTCAGAAGTACCAAGAATAAAAATACGTGTATTTTAGTTAATTAAACTTAAGACTTCCAATTTATTTCAAATTTTGGTAGTGATACAAACTTATACAAAGCAAACTACACAGTTGAAATCAATAAATTCGATGTCCATTTGACAGCTAATGCGGCGGGAAACGCCGGCGCCAATCTGTCATTTGATTCACAGATAATCAACTAACGCAAGCTGTTTTTAAATTTATTGACCCTGAATTTATTCGTATCATTTCCCGGCAGTTATTAGGTTATTATGAGCGTGTTAGGTCTTGTAGATTAATTCTAGACTAGATCTCTACTTTACTTACGTTTAACTTGATAACTTGAAGTTTTATATACACATAGTAATAGAGAGACATTGCAATTTGATGATATTCATAAACTTGATTATAAAATGTTAAGTGGCTAACTACAATTACTTTGTGATAGAATGGTGATTGGCGCATTCGGTATTATCTTTATCTTGCGTGTCGAGGGTCGTGAGTTTGATCCCTGTCCTTGACAAACGTTTAAATGTTTGGTCTGGCTGTTATATAAATGTATTTCAGTATATAGCGCTGCTACTTTTATAAACAAAAGATTCAGAAAGAGAAGAGAAAAACTCATTTCTTTGATCTTATATCACATACATCATATACATAAAGTAATATCTATGTTGGTAGTTACTAAGACTTCAAGACAATTATATCAGACATAAATAAATATCCCATATCCCATATGTTGTCACGACTCTGATGTAAGTCGCTTACAACACTTGTGTTACAGATATCAGGCGACAGATGATTTACAAATACAAAACTAAGACACACAACAAATATTCACTCTGCGAGGGGATCGAACCTACGACCTCTGGTGCACAATACATGATCACTACCATCTACGCCAGTCCATCAAAGAATAGTGCGATTGAGGTGACTAAAGCTAAGACCACACTAGAAGAATGTGTGTTGACGTCAACACGAGTGACAACACCACGCGCGTTGTCCATGCGGATTAGGGACGTGCAGTGCATCGACAATCGATGCCCAATAGGGTTGTTAGCATTAAAAAAGCATTACTTAAAAATATGTTTTTTTTACAAATACATTTTTAAATAAATAAATAACAACTGTACAAATATTTGAACTAAACAAATGAGAATATGCATCAATTACTATATCTTTTGTAAAGTATGTGGGACGTGGATGTTTACATTTGGCAACCCTGATCGGATAGAAACACCGCTATCTCTCAGTTTCAATACCTCAGTCACCTCTTGTAGGACCACGAAGGTACAATTCTCGACTCAAATCCTCATCACATAACATCAGAGAGAGAAGCGGCTTAAAATGCTGCAAATACACAGGCGTATTTAGTGGTAGGAGAGGGGGGGGGGTTCCTACCCTAAGATCTAGTGCCCACGCCAGGGTGTTTGGCTACCGACTTGTAAAGTTGTACCTCCATCGAGTGTCGTTAGTGTAGTTGACGTCATTGCATCAGCCATGGCATTTTAGGGGTCAGACATCCCCTGTAAATTAACCCTATACGCCAATGTGTTAACATCACATGTCATAATAATCGATATCTGGCACAACCCTACGATATCGATGTTATCTTAAGATTTTGATATCGATGCTAAGTGTTGTGTTTATTGTCCGCGCTGTTCGCGTGTGCTGACGATTTAGGACGGCTATAAAATTGTTTGTCTTGCACAAACTTGAGGAAAATTTAGGTTCTTGACCACAAGACCTGAATACCGGAATGGGTTGTGATTTGGGACATTGGCTTATTTATGACCATGTCGGTTTTATTGGGTAGGGGGATCAAAGGGAGCGGCACGATATTTTTGTTATAATAGGTTTATAAAAAAATTAGTGTTAGCTAGGTTAAATTTAAACAATTTATTAAAAAGTAAAGATTTACAGTAATTTACTAACATAAAAACATCATGACATATATCAACGCAGGGCCTAAAGGCGTAAACTGCAAGGGTTAGAAATTTGAAATTTTGCATATTGATTCCTTATATGGCGTAGGGGATTATCAAAAGAGGATTCTAGAATAAAGGGGTAAACAGGGGTTCAAAGTTAGTATGGAACTTAGCTTAAGTTATTCGAATGAAATTAAGTATAAAAGTTCTTCACACATACATACATACTCGTACATGCATTACGCCTGTGTCCCACCGGGGTAGGCATAGACTATGGATCTCCACTTGTTACGATCTTGGCAAACTTCTCTCGCTTCCCTTCCTCGCATTTGTCCTTTTATACACGTACGTTTATTCTTGTTACTTCTGACCTGGCCCTTCTTTAATACCTCTTCTATCTGGTTAAGATATGTTCGCCTCGGTCCCCCTATACCAACCCTTCCATTCACTTCCGTTCTATATATTTGTGCAGTCATTCTACTTTCATCCGTCTTTTCTACATGTTTAAACTATCTTAATATTCCTTTCTCTATTGTCGCCACAACATCATCTTTTACACCACATCGGTCTCTTATCACACTATTCTTTAACCTATCTCTCAAACTCATACATACTTCAAAGTACTCTCATTTCAACAACATATATTCTACTCGCGTGCTTCTTCTGCCATTCCCAACATTCACTAACATTTTCTCAAGTGTTAGAACCAACACACTCCTATGGACAGCCAGTCGTGCCCTTCAGACACTTCAGCTGCCATTAAAATCATGTAAGGCTCCATTGATATTATTCTTTCATTTTTTTATGAAACTTTATTGCTCAAAATAATACAAATGTCGTCATTAATGCCAACTGGCATTATCTTTCAGTCAACCATTAAGTAAAACAGGAAATAAATAAGACGGTGGTGTAGAATTTAATATAAATAAATACAATTAAATAAACTATAATTGTATTTAATTTGTTATATAGATTAACCGGTAACTAAACCTTAATAATACTAGGTTTTTTTTATAATCTCCATTTCATTTTGTGTTTATATACATCGAAGTCAACTATAAAGCATCAAAGATCTCAATGCATTCCGCTCTTAAAACTTCAAAAGGCCCATATGTCGCCGATGCGAGGAAAGTCAGAAAGCTAACAGGATTACTCAAGCGCAGGTAGCGGGTTCTATTCTCGGCATGAGCCAATTTTCTGAGAAACCGACGCGGGTGGTGCGCTTTAATGACATTAGGGATTTGCCAAACAAATAACAGATAGTGAGAAATTTAGGCTCTTTTTTTCAACTCAATTTAGATAATTCTTTATTGTGTAAGTGATAAAGGATATATTTAAGTTTATACAAAAGATAACTAAGCTTTGAGAGCTTATTGAAAAAAAAAGCGCCATGCGGCTATCGGTAAGTTACTGAAGCGTTCATTTCATTTTTAATATCAGATAATCTCAAGGTGTAACGGAATTTGTTAAAGATGTGGTATAGACTACGGTGTGTATTGATGACTTCAAAGAGGCTTTACAAATAGGTAAATTAAGTTTTTTTTTGTGGACAGGTGTTTGTGGTTTGCGGTTAATTTTTAAACCTCATTTGTGTGTGTTACGAGTATATCACTGTTATATTTTTTTGCTCGACCCGTCCAGTATTTATTTGTATGTTTGTTTGTTTGGGCCTAAATTTAGAAATTTAAATTTAAGTATCTTCCTGTTGACAGATTCATTTGAAATGAAAAAATGAAAGGCTATGTATTCAGGAATTGGATAGTAATAAATTATCAAGTAAGAATCTATGTAATAATGATACACTAAATGAATTAAATAGGACGAGGAATATTCGGTTGGCAATATGATTAAATACTAGAAATAAAATAACAGAAAAATAAAAAAACGTTAAAAAAAATAAGTTTTTTTGATGTGCACAGAAAACTAGAAAAAAAATAGTTACTGACCATTGCTATCTCTGACTTGTCATTACTATCTCTGATGGTGGTGGTTGTTGCAAACATTAACCATGTCAGCGGCCGAAAGGCGGTTCATGAAAGAACACCATCACCAGGGTTTGCTTGTAGGTAAACTAAGCAGCGTACACCATAACAAGTAGGTATTTTGAACGTCTAGTTCAGAAATAATTTAGTACTAGGCGGAATAGTTTTAAGTGTATAAGACTAAAATAAAAACGTGAGGCGTCTCTGGAATCCTACCTATGGCAGAGCATATCTTTATACTTCGGTAGATTATGAGCTCGGCGTTAGTTGGTGAAACCGCCACGACTATATAGTAAGTCGATGCAATCCCCACTTAGTATAGTAGAAAGTAATACAGGAATTAGGTGCCTATAAGAACAGGCTAGACCTAGTTTAGGTATGTATTTTAGTTTAAGTTT
>JACJUM010003317.1:11106428-11165817 GCA_020976665.1 Heortia vitessoides
TATATATATATATATATATATATATATATATATATATATATATGCCGTCTGCAGATCGGCTCAACAACTCTCGAAGTGCTGATGGGGTTGCTGCGGTAGTCACAGCGTATCAGACATGGTGGCACCTGAGTGGAATGACTCTTTACAACCATGAGTCATCAGCGTGCCTCTTTATGTATGGTCGTCATATCAGCTATTGGAAGTCCACAGCTGGACATAGACCTCCCCAAGAAAGGGGGAAATTTGCCCATAATTGCCGCGCTGGGCAAGCGTGTTGGCAATCTCAGAGCGCAGCTTTCGCGACGGGGATGCTCCTGCCCATCCCTACCCTGTGAATTTCAGCCACACTGTCTCGGATGGATTTACCGCCATCTGTCAGTTCTGGTAACTTTATATGCAGAGTGGGAGAATACCAACAAAACCTTGTCTGTGATTGCACAAGTAAGGTCGCTGCTATTTGTTTACTTCAATTCAACATCATTATAATAACTTAGGACGTCCACGGATGTACATACGCCTCCTCAAGAAAGGGGAACTTTGTCGACAGATAAAATATACCGCACCTGTCGATTCAGGTACCACGACGATGACGGACGATGAAGTGCATAATGATGTTTTACAATATTTTTTGTTGCCAACTGGACAATATTTTGATCTAATGCTTTAACGAGATTTTAAGAGGGAAAAGATGTGGTGTTAAAAATGATAATGTGACAACAATAGAGAAAGGAATGTTAAGATGGTTTGGACATGTATAAAAGGATGGATTAAAATAGAATTACTACACAAATATATAGAGTGAAATTAAATAGACGGCTTGGTATAGCACGACCGAGTGAACATATCTTAGCCAGGTAGAAGAGTTATTATTGATCGATGTTGTGTAAAAGACAATGTTGTGACGACAATAGAGAAAGGGATGTTGAGATAGTTTATACATGTAGAAAGGATTGATGAGAGTAAATTACTACGAACATATCTGAAACAGGTAGAAGAGGTATTAAGAAAGAAGTGCGGGAGAGAAGTACCAAGAATAAACGAGCGCACATGAAAAGAACTAATGCGTGTAAAGGAAACGAGAGAGGTTTGTCAATATCGTAGCAAGTAGAGATCCATAGTCTCTGCCTACTCCGATGGGACACAGGCGTGATGTATGTATGTATGTGTGCTTTTGCGTTACGAACGAATAATTTTATCAATTAACTTATTTCTACATTATGTTCTTCAGTCAGTGATAATTGTATTTTTATTAAGAAATAAAGAATCTTTATACCTATATGTTAATGAATTTAAAAATTAAACAAGGTCAATTTTAATATGAAGAGAAACAAAATAGATGAGAAATGTTTTAAAAAAATGGTCTTTGAAATGGTTCTACCAATTTTAATGGGACCTTCACTGACGGATAGCTCATATTGTTATAAGAAGTAACTTAGCTACAATTAATATTTATTATTCTCTTAGGCGTGGAGTGGAGGTGGGCCGGCCATATAATTAGGGAAAAAGAGAAATAGAATAAAAACTTCATATTCCAAGAAATAAGGAAGACCGGGTACAAAAGTAACACTTTGTACTTTTACTTTGATTTCTGGATGGGTGTTACTGTTGCCATTAAAATAATATAATTCTATGTTTTTTACTGTAGCAACTCGATTTATCACATTAAAATGTGTTTTGTATGAATTACAGAAATTTAAAAAAAATCGTTCCTTGTTACGTAGGCAGGTCGAAAGTAACACGTTGTGGGTCGAAAAGTAACAAGACAAAGGGGTTGATGATTAATACAATATGGTAAATCAACAAATTATTTATTTAAATTCTTTATGCTAATAACACAAATTAACTTTAGTATTTTAAATGTTCAAAAACTATAAATGTTAAGATAATAACAAATCAATAAAATTCTTAGTTCAAGTAATGAGATCAATTTAGTATTATAATCAGACTTTTTTAATTCAGTCATTAATCTTAATCAGAATCGCAATGATGGCATACATAATGCTTGTCATCCTGCATTCATTCCAAATGGGACCTCATTTTACATTCCATACATTCTACCCATTTTTCATTTGGTCGACTGTAATTTTCTAAACAAACAAGACAGTAGGTTACTTCGTCATCAGATTCATTTTCCTTTTTTTTTAGTGCTTTCTTTGTCTTTTTGCCGTTTCCCTATCCTTTTGCAGACAATTTTTTCTTACATTCTCTAGTATTGTCTTGCAGTAGCGTTTTCTTGACTTTATTTCGTTGTTGGTGTTCTTGTTCAATTAAGTTTTTTTCGGGTGTGTCCGTCAGAATGGCAGTCTTACGTTTTTTACGACCTTTATTTGTTTCAGTTCTCGGACCTGCTTGTGGTTACGGTCTAAGATCTTTAGGCGGGAAATTAAACGGCTTGGTAAAATTTGCTTCTTGCAGTCCGCTGGGTCCTGGCACTGGTGATTTGGATCTTTGATCAAAAATTGGGTTATCTGACATAGGATCGGTGTCCGTAGAGATAGAGTCCGGTATATTTTGAACATCCGATGGTTGGTCATCATTATTGTTTGATTTGTTTGACAAAAGTAACATGTTACTTTTGTACCCATAGGGTTATGTTACTTTTGTACCCATCCACATTTTTGTCAAAACGAGCAACATAACCTTAAATGGGAACGTACTACCTAAAAATGAATTTACGCAATGTACAATCACTTTAATACAGTATAGACATGCAAACATTCAGATTACTATCATGCTTTTAAGACTATCAAAACATTGAATAAGAAAACGTTAGAAAACTTACTTTTGGTTTGTAAATTCACGTAGCGTTCTGTCACACAACCAAACAGCGTGGCGTACGCGGCGACTAAATGCAATTAAGAGGGGCCCTCCCGGCTATCGCCTGACAGCAGCAAAGCGGTGTTCGCCCATTGGATAAATCTAGAGAGCATTTGTTACTTTCGACCCGCCGTTACTTTTATACCCGGTCTCCCCAAAAGAAAATGTGGAAGACAATTTCGAAGGTGGCATGACGAAATAAAGGCGACAGCCGGAATAGCATGGACTAGAACAGCGCTTAATAGAAATGAATAGAAGGAGTTGGAGGAGTCCTTAACAAAATTAGAGCAAACGGACGATGTTGTCGATGTCGATGACGACAAGATTCAACAGCAATTAATTATAAACTAATGAAAATATTGTACTGTCCGAATAAAAGGCTTCTTATTATTGTTATTCTCATAGGCTCGGGAACTATGCGGTATAAACGTCGGACCGATGCTAGTTAATTGAAATAAATTGCTGAGCTATTAGAAAAAGGTAAATAATACGTTTATCATCATCATCATCATAATCGCAGCCATTAGAAGTCTACTGCTGAATATAGACTTTCCCAAAAAAGGGAAATTTTTACCCATAATTGTCGCGCTGGGCAATCGCAGAGCGCAACTTCCGTGACAGGGATGCTGCAGCCCATTTCCATCCTAACAATATATGAGTTACACTGTCTTGGATCAATATACCGCCATCTGTCAGTTCTAGTACCTTAGTTCTAGTATCTTACGACACCTGGAACAGGGGAAGGTACTATTATACCGGCAGGTACTATTCAACTCTGCCGGCACCTCGCGGCAGAATGTTGATGGAAATAAAAAAAAAATTGTGGGAATTTGACTCAAAAATATTCAGCGTAAATATCACAATGGGCTGCGTGTTCGTCTGTCAGTTGTGGTGGGCAAAAAGTTCACGAAGTATTGAGGGTCATCTCTCACGATCTAATTCATAACACCGTTAGGAGGTGTCAGAATAAGGCATAGGATTTTAGCGATTTCCTTTTTGTCAACAAGAATATTAAGCGTAACTTGTACATCTGGAACAGGAGAGTGCGATATAAGATTGTATAGTGTTGAGTGGCTTGCGGTGTGGCACCGGCAGGATAGAATAGTCCCCTAGTGCTAGGTGCAGTTAGAGGAGACAGCGGGGTACCCACGGAACAGCCTAGTTAATTTACTTGGGCAGGAATGAGCAGCAGTACTCTGGTCACGAAGTTACGATCTGCCATTTCTTGTGTGCCTTCCTCGGAAAAGCTATGTCAAGCAGTGGACGTTCAACAAATGATGATGATAAATGGTTTAGTATAGACATGAAACTTGTGTGTCACTAACGCCATCTATTAAGTAAATATTCGTGTGCACATAACATCCTGACATCTATATTAATCGTCATACTAGCCATAGGAAGTCCTTCGCGAGACATAAGGTTCTCCAAGAAAGGAGGCTTCTTGCCCATAATTGCCGCGCTGAGCAAGCTTGTTAGCAATCGCAGAGCGGAGCCTTCGCGACGCGGATGCTGCTGTCCATACACGCCCTGTGCATTTGAGCTGCACTTTTCCGGATGGATGTACCGCCATCTGTCGGTTCTGGTACCTTAGTCGCCTCTTACGACACCTGGTGCAGCGGGAGATACTATTCCATTCTGCCGATACCTCACGGCACTGCGTTTTAATAATTATTATTCATTCACATCTTATATATTAACCTAAGTCTGAGATAAGTCACTTAAAGCACTTGTGTTACGGACATCAGACAGCAAAGAAATCACAAATAAATTCAAACCATAAATAACCGTATTTGACCTGAGTAGGGAAAGAACCTACGACCCTTGACGCAAAAGACAGGGACACTACGAATTCTGATATAGATGTACTTAAACCGCTTACGACGAAACTAATGCTGCCCAGCTCAGGGGTCAACTCCAGTCCCACCACAGGCCCAAGTACTCTTTGCCTTTGCTTTCCCCTTTCTTGAGGCTGGAATATCCCTGAGGACACTTTCAGGTTGGGGTAGTGGGGGTCATTGTTTAAATAAGAGCAAGTCGGACGAGTTGCGTTTTAATCCGTTAATTTTTAAATACGCGACGTACATACGTCGTAAAGGTACCGGTAGAGTAGAATAGTACCTCCCTCGGTACCAGGTGTCGTACGAGGCGGGGAATTCTGCCCATAATTGCCGCGCTGGGTAAGCGTGTTGGCAAACGTAGAGCGCAGCTTTTACAACGGGGATGCTGCCCATCCTCACCCTAGACATTTAAGCTACACTATCTGGAATGGATATACTGCGATCTGTCAGTTCTGGTACCTTAGTCGCCACTTACGACATCTGGTATGTCACACGGCACAGATGTCGCCACTGAGCACACGCCCGACGCCGTCACTTGGGTCAGTCAACGAAATTGACAAAAAACAAATAAGTAAGTATACGAAGCACAATGTTTGACAGGCGGACGAATTGCTAAACATCGTAATCGCATCTTGTAATCTCCACTTATATTATGTTTGTCTTATTCGATCACAACTTATCCGCTTTCTCGTACTCGTTTTCTATTTAAAATATTCGTGAGCGCATAATTATCGTTTGTTGTGCCAAATGATGTGGTAATTGTATTTTAAATTGTGTTCAATTAATTGGTTGATTGATGTTGACTGGCGGGAGATTTTATATTCGTGGCAGTCCACTTTACATATATTTCTTTTTTAGTAAGAAAATTTTTGTTCTTTTTGGATACATGAGGAATAGTTACATTAAATTCATCGTCATCTTACTAGCCATTGAAAGTCTTTTGCTAGACATAGGCCTCTCCAAGTAAGTAGGTTTCTTGCCCGCTGGCAATCGCAGAGCGCAGCTTTCACAACGCGGATGCTGCTCATCCTCACCCTATACATTTAAGCTACACTGTCTCGAATGGATATACCGCGATCTATCAGGTCTGGTACCTTAGTCACCTCTTACGACACCTGGTGCAGTGGGAGGTACTATTCTAGTCAGCCGGTAGATACCTCACGGCAAAATAAATAATAATTTTTTTTTTACTGGCTATTATTTTTCTAGAAATATTATTTTTTGTAGCAGCCGTAAAATATCCTGGTATACAGATAGGAACTTTCCTATAATTTCCGCGCTAGGCAAGCGTGGTGGCACTTTCAGAGCGTAGCTTCGCGACAGGAATGCTGCAGCCCATCTCCGTTGCATGTGAGCTACACTGCTTCCGGTTCCGAAATATACCTCCATCTATCGGTTCCGGTACCTCAGTCACCTCGGAGGTTCTGTACTACTCTGCCGGTACCACACTGTGGAGCATACCGAATGTAAAAAAATACCATAAAATAGCGCCAATATAAATTACTAGTGCGACGCTTCTACATTGACATTTGTCATTCTAATAAACCTATATTTAAAAGGTTACAGTATAGGCATAATAAAATTATTGTTAATATTATAAATGCGAAAGTAACTCAGTCTGTCTGTATGTTACGCAATCACGCCTAAACTACTGAATCAGTTTAAATGAAATTTGGTACACAAGTAGTCTAGAGTTTGAAAACGGACTGTTATGTTACTTTCAATTCGAAATAAGGGTACAACCCAGGAGTGAAAGGGAGGAGGGAAAAGTTGTATGGAAGTATCGCTATTTTTATTCAATATATATCAATATGAACAACATTTATATAAGTTTAGGTCAAAAATTATGTTAGAAAAGAAAGTATCCAAAAAAAACCGGGCATAACTGGTAATTAAATTATTGAATTTTCCGAGGTGGAATAAGAGGTATCCGTCAAACACGGCTTTTCAATACACCGAACAAAATAGAATCACAACGTTGAATTTTCAAATCTCGAGCCGCGATTGGTCGAGATGCTGTCAAGATGGCGTCCGTTTAATGGCGATTGACAGCTTTATCCGATAAGTTTAATCAAATTATAGCGGTTAATAGGAGAGCAGTTTACAAAGTTACCTTTACTAATCATACTGGATATATTTAAGGGAAATTAAGCTCTATTGAAAGGAGTTAAGGATGTGTGCGGTGTTTCTGGATGTGTAAAGTTATGTATGGATGTTTCTGTGTTTATCGTAGGATCTTTCTTCATCGACAGTTGTTTGCGCGCTTCGTTTCTTGTTAAGGGCAATTATTGTGATAGTAAATTAGTTTTGTAGACCAAATCTGTTCTCTTATCTGTGGTTTGTTTTTATTTTATTGTTGTATCTTCTTGGAAGTTTAAAGTTTTTTATTGGAGTTATTTCATTGATTTTAATTATGTGTTTTACTTAGGCACTATGTTTTATTGTTCGCGAAAGATGTGCGATTATCTAGAATGATTGCATATGTTTTAAAATATTAATTGTCTATACTTTTTGTACATTATTCCGAATGGTTTTAGTGAGGGTGGCCATCGTCCGGGTTAAGTTATTTGCAAAAGAGGTGGACGTAAGGAACTTTGTGTGGTCAGATGTCGCTTTAGGGGCAGGGACTGCACGCCTCGCTGGCAAGCGTGTTGTCAATTTTGCGAAGCTTTCGCGTAAGGATGCTGCTGCCCATCCCGTCCAGTGCATTCGGGCTGCACTGTTTTGGATGGATATACCGCCATTATCTGACACCTCATTCGTCTCTTAAGATACCAAGTACATTGGGAAGTACAATTTTACTCTGCTGGTACCTCACGGCTTTATAATTACAAATATAATACTTAAATACATAACTAGATACAGCACAACTACAAATATTAAATATGAAAAAAAATATTTTGGGTGGGTATTGAACCCTCGACCCTTGGCGCGTAAGATAGGATCACCATCTAAGCTATTGGGCCAGTCAAAGTTTCTCTTCATGGTGAGGAAGCAACAGCAGGTCCCGCCCATGTCGCATGGATATACCGCCATCTGTCTGTTCTGGCATTCCAGTCACCACCATTGTATGATACCTCGTACAGAACAAGGTACTTATCTGCCAGTACCCCATGTAATTTTTTATGATCTTGATATAAAAACAGCTGGGAGTTGTGATGCCAATCTTTATTGCTGCTAAAGGTCAGATATGAGCGTGTAACGATTATTGCGTTTGGGTGCCAATAATATTTTTATAGTTCCAAATTGTTGTGGAGGTCCATCATTAACAATATAATTGGATCATCACCATACAGGTATGCACCATGAGACCACGTCAACGTACTTTTTTATATGGCTTCGATGACAAACAGGCGTACAGTCCGCGTGATAGTAAGCGTCACTGAAGTCTATACACGCTCGAAAAATCAAAGGCACGTCGCTAACTTTGTGACTTGAAGATATTATGTCACATACGACATAGAAGCGTACAGGCCGCGTGATAGTAAGCGTCACTGCAGCCTACAGACGCTCGTAATACAAGGATATCACTACCAACCGCAACCGCATTGCAACTATCAGCACCTAGAACTCACTATGGAAACAAGACAGCACTGTTTGGAGGAGTACAGCTATTCAATAAGCTGCCTAATACCATAAAAGACTGTGAAAACATAAATATATTTAAAAGTAAGTTACAATTGTATTCAGAGTCGAGTGCCGGCTTATTGTTTATATTTATTTGAACTATGATAATATTTAATTGTAAATGAAATGTAATTTCGTATGAGAATAAAGATTTTTAAACACAATTTAAAATCTGAATCGCTAAAGCAAAATCCGTTAGGTATGTCTTAATATTGTTCTATGTATTTTGCTAGAAATAAATACAGTAAAACCAGCTTAAGATGATTTATCAGGGACCCTACCAAAAACGCGTCTTAAACGAGAAAGCGTATTATGCGGGATACGGTTAAAAAAACGTGCTACATATTATTATGTATTTTGCTGTAATTTTGGTACGTTAGATAGGTATTAAAAATGTACCAAAATGCGTAGTGTAAATACAATTATATTATTTAAAATAATCACTTATTTTGGTTTGATTTAAAGATTTTGATGCATTAGCAATTTTGCCTTGATCCAAAAAAGCTACATTACGTCTTAAATCATTAACAGCTGAATGTCTGAGCGTTTGACAAAACCGGAGTTGACTAATCTTCGTCTTCATCATTAGCATTTAGGGTCTCGTTGAGATCTTCAATTGATTGATCTTCCTAGGATGCTACATTGTCGTCAATGGAAGAATAACCAGAAAAACTTCTCAGGTTCTTCTTCTTCCAACACGACGTCAATTACGTTATCTCTGAAACCTGCTTTCTTGTAACAATTGTGAATGGTTTCAGGCTGAATTGCTTCCCATGCCGCTGCAATGTTTAGAATCGCATCGTGGACAGTCAAGGGTCGTTTGCTGTCAGGGTTTTCCATTTCTTGAAGATGGCGATGTATCAGTCTTGTTCTGTAACCTTGCTTTATGACCTTTATAATGTCCTGATCTATCGTTTGTAATTTGCTTATCGCATTTGGAGGTAAATAAACAAGCTTGATATTCTTGAGTTCAACGGTTTTACTTTTTGACCCATCAGAATTGGCAAAGGCCAGGACAGTCAGTCTCTCTTTACTAACATTAACATTATGTCAAGTTTTTCCTTTTAGTACATAGGATTTATCTGTTCTCGCGTGAGAGCGTACTCGGCTGTGATCGGGCGTATTAAACGGGATGATGATATTAAGCCTTAAGAAATATATGAAATATGTCTTAAATTGTAGGGACTGTCGTAAAGTGGCGTTTTATGCGAGAAATAGTTTTAAGCGTGATCGTCTTAAACGGGTGCTACTATATTATGTAAAATACTACAATTGCCGTCACGTACGCGGGAGAGAGTACCTCCCACTGTATCAGGTGTAGGAAGGCGATTGAGGTACCAGAACCGCCAGGTGGCGGTATATCCATCCGCAATAGTGTAGCTTTAATACAAGGGAAAACTGCGGTTGCCAACACGATTGCACAGCGCGGCAATTATGGGCAATTCCCCCTTTCCATAGACATCCAATGGCTAATATGTTTATTATTATTTCAAGAATGTAATTATTTCAACACTTCACTAAAGTCGCAATAGTAAGCGTCACCGTAAAACGCTCGTGTTATCATAATGATATCTATTGCATTGCTAAATTAGTGAATTAAAGATATTACGACACATTACCCAGTAGTTTCACTACCCCCTTTAAACCAGAACACATCAATGCGAACACTGCAGACTACTTTGATTGGTCTACCTCATGTGAATCATTAAAAAATTATTATACTCTGTGGCGCCTGGTCGTTTCATTTGACCATAGATGAATATTAATGATCATTGGATACCGACATATGTCGTTCTTGTCAACAGTCCACCATACTACATTCACTTGCAATACTAGATATTAAGCAAAAGTGAACCGTATTATCTAAGTTTTAAAGACTGTGTGTAGTTATATTGCCTGTTAATGAAATTTAGTTCTGTTCTTTGTGAAGTGCGCCGAAAGACCTCGGATTTCTTTTAATTAGCTAATCGGTGTTTTGATTGGATAATGTGTAATCCGATAATTGTGATCCGATATTTAGGCTCTGATCGATGGTTATTTTAAGTTGATTAACCGGCAGAGTCGAATAGTACCTTCCTCTGTAGGTACCAGTCTGTCAGGAGCGACTTAGGTACCGAAATCTATAGATGTCCTCATATCCGAAAATGCGTATCTTAAATACAAACCCGGTCCAATGGCGCAGATGGCAGTGATCCTGTCTTGTGCACCAAAGAGCGTGGGTTCGACCTCACTGAAGACAAATATTTATGTTTGATCTGTTTCTGGGTGTTAAATATATGTATTCAAGTAGTATATTTAAGATTGTCATTACATTACATTATATATTAACATTGTCACGGAATTAGGTCAATGTATGAGTTGTTGTGGGAATTCAAGATAACAGCAGTTCAACTTAAAAGGGTGGGGATGGGCAATAGCATACCCTTCGCGGAGGTACGTTTAAGGATTACGTTAAGGGTTCATGACGATGGGCAGGCGTGGCAATTATGAATAAATATTCGTCTTTCTTGGGAGCCTGTGATGATGAAAATATAAAGTTAAGCTATATAACTATAAAACATGTTGGTGTTTTGATGATGATCTACTCGTTTAGTTACAGAATACATACATAACCTAGATTCTGACTGGACCGCCATGTACCGGGCTGATTTGTGAATCTAACTAAACCATCCATGGCGTCACGTAAACGCACACAACAAATATCATTAAAATCGCTCCAGACGTTTAGTAGGAGTTTAATGACAAATACACGGACTACTATACAGTCCGTGTATATATTTTTTTATTTATTTAGAGATAGGACATAGATTTCCCTGAGATAGGGAGATTATGGGCCATAATTGCCGCGCTGGGCAGGCGTGGTGGAAATCGCAGAGCGCAACTTGGCGACGAGAATGCTGCTGCCCATCCTCATTCTGTAGCATTTAAGCTGCGCTATTTCTGATGGATATACCGCCATCAGTCGTTTCTTACAACACCCGGTACAGAGAGAGGTACTATTCTACTCCACCGGTACCCAACGGCATAAATACCCCCAGCATTAATATCATGGCTTAATAAAATGTTTAAGCCTTCGATCAGGTAAGCAGCTGTCATTGTTGGTTACAAAAACCACTTGATAGACTTTAATTTTAGTGTGATGCATTATGGTATGAATTATATCCGTGTAATAATCTCTATAAAATGGGCAGAAACATAATTATATTTATTTAAATGCACGCCTAAACGTTTGGGGGTGCGTTTCCATTGCACCATGTATATGATTTTACGGGCCCGATGGCGCAGATAGTGGTGGTCTGTCCTGTCCGCCAAAGTGGGGGTCAAACCCACAGGTCAATCCCCAGGACAAATATTTATATGGTGATATTTGTGTTTGTACTGTGTCTAGGTGTTAATTATTATTTGTCTGTATATATAAAAGAAGCTGAAGACTTACTGACTGGCATATTATCGTAGGGCCTAACTATAAGGGTTATTTACTTGATTTTTATAGGGGTTTATAAAGTAGGGGGAAACAGGGGAGTGAGAGGGAAGGAGAGACTTAAGTTATTCAAATGAAATTTGGTAATAGGTTCTTCATTGAAATCCATGAATCATATGTAAAATATTTTTTTCCAAAATCATCCCTTAAAAGAGTAAAAGTGAGTGCAAAGTTAGTATGAAAATTCTAGATCTTAACGCGGATGAAACCGCGGGGCGAAGTATATCTAATAGCATTATATTTGTTATTCCTCTGTTGTCTGACATCCGTAACACAAATGCTTTAAGTGACTTATCACGGAGTCAGGTCGATGTATGAGATGTTATGTGAATTTATATTTCTATGTAGACTGTTGGGTAATCACAGAGAAAAATAGTACTAACTCCTCTACCAAGTGTCGCATGATGCGATTGAGGTACCAGAACCGACAGATGGCGGTATATCCACCCGACACAATGTGGCTTAAAAGCGCAGGCCGGGGATGCTACAAACGTATTTGTCCTTACGCTTGCCCAGAGCGGCAATTATAGTCAAAATGATCAATTTCTCGGGGAGGTCTGTGTTCATCAGTGGACTTCCAATGGCTGATATGATGATGACGATGATGCAATTGACATAAATATAAGATTTAGTGCCTCTCTGTCTGTTTTGCTGATCTTTTAGAATACTTAGGCCAGGAACATACAAAATACATTTGCTCTAGTTAAAATATGAACCAAAAACTTTCTTAGAAAATTGATGCACACAAAAAAAATACATTAAAAAACTTTAAGGCACAATGAGAACGCGTTACCGGTTCCCTGATCCCGTCGTCCAGCAGTCGTTGATGGGATAAGTGGGTGTTTAAATCCCCATTTTGGGGGTAATTTCTTATATACGCCCCCTAATGCGTGTACGATGAAGTGAGGTACAAACTTACAAGGCACAAACGCAATTTTCAGCCTTAGCATATTTAAATATAAGGTTGAAAAGAAAGCTCTGAATTTGGTAACTCATTAGTCATATTTGAGAAGTTAGAAAAAGGGAAACGTTTTATTTCGGTGGTAGTTTTTTGTAATGGGAATTAATCGTTTAGGAACTGATGGCGTCTGATTGTAGATACAAAAAGTATACTTTTATCATGAAATAAATATTGTTATAAATTTTAAAGTTTGTGTTGGTGATATTTTGTAACTTTCATAATAAAACCACTCTTTTCACGGGTCTAATAAATCTCGAAAATGGATGCCGCCACGAAACCAAAACTAACACTTTAATACATATTTAACGTCTGTAGGTACTATTGGGCCCGTCTAAATCTATTTTCATTGAAATTCTTATGTAGGATAGGTTTAAAAAAATCTGCTGCTATATATGAATGGAAATAAAAACGTTTTCTATGTATTTCCCTTAAATCGGATTGCGTTCGCAAACTAAACTCCCGATTAATAGAAAAACATATTAAGGAATTAACACTTATAGCTTTTAAGCTTGTTTAGATTTACAATGAAGTGGAAAGTTTTATTGTTAAAAACTTAATGCTATTAGAAGGGTTTTTTTAAAATAGGTCTAGCAAAGGAAGGATTTTGAGAAACCTTCGTCAATGTATTATTGTTAGTTCCGGCCGTGAGTTTTTTTGAACATTTAAAATAAATTCATTTAAAAGTGTAAAAAAAATGGCAAACAAAAAACACAGGCAATAAAGTCGTCTACACCTCATTCGTATCTATTTCTGCCGCCAAATAGAAGTGTTCGGATTGTTGTGATCCGGTTTGAAGGATGAGAGAGGCAATTCAATTACAGGGTAAAATGACACGGTATCTTTGGTTCCCAGGGTTGGAGACAGGCCAGTGATATCCTTGTGATACGAGCGTCTATAGCTAAATATCAAGCGGTCAGTATGCTTGTTTGTCGGCAAGTTCTGCAAGCAACCGTGAGACATTTGACCATAAGGTGGACAAACGATCTGACTCGCAAGATATCAGTGAACGCCCTACGGATGATGTGACGAATAAAACGCAGACTAAGCCGACGTTTCAATACAGAAGATTAATTTACGTAATATAGAAAAAAAACCGTTTCCATACACGCACACGGGCATAAATTGCCAGTAATAAAAATGTAATGACACATACCGAGTGTGCTGGCCCACAAATTGGGAGGTAATTGCCATTATTATGTGCTATATTGGTCCGATAAGCATGTTACAATGTTGCCATAGCGAATAATTACTTAATTATAACATTGAATTGATAAGTGTGGTTCAAATATTTTGGTTGTGGAAAATAACGTTCAAAGATATAAAACTTTTATGTAGGAACGAGTTGATAACTAGCTTTCTGCATGCGACTCTGTATGTGCAAGCTTCTAAAATTGCCTGTTGTAAATACAAATTGGTTTAAAAAGTGTCAACGGGGCAATAATTTTGATTTATTAGACCAGGTTAACAAACAAGCATACAGTCCGCGTGACAGTAAGCGTCACCGCAGCTTATAGAAGCTCGTAATATCACAAGGATAACACTAGTGCGCTGCCAACCTTGTATTTGGAAAATACTATGATATATTAACCAGTAATTTCACTAGCTTTATCAATATTCAAACCTGAATACCGCAATGCGAACACTGCTACTTGGCGGTAAAAATAGGTGAGAGTGAGGTCCCAATGTAGACGATTTTTTGTATAAGGCCACATGCCATCCATCAGACAGATTCAAATATACCACTTAAATACCTATATTTTACACTCAGACACAGAACAACTACAAACATTATCATATAAAAATTTGTGCTGGATCGAACCCACGACCTTTAGCGTATAAGATAGGAGCACTACCATTTGCGCCATCGTACCCGTATATCCGTAACATATCATCATACAAACCAACTGGCAAATAGAATTTCTTTGATATTAGAATGGATGAGAAAATGTATTGGGTCGTGAGTTCTATCCCCACCCAAGACAAATATTTATGTAATGTTATTTATGTTATTTTGTGTCTATATGTTAAATATATGTAATACAGTATTTGTGACCCCTCTGTTGTCTGATGTCTATAACACTGTCTATAAGCAACTTATCTTGAAGTTAGGTCTACGTTTAAGATGTTTTGTACATTTATTTATTTAAATGTTGTATGTAGTTTTAACACCTAGTGTAGAAGGAGGTGCCTACTCTACTTTTCTGGCGGTATATAGCTTTAACAAGTAACTTATTAGAAGCTAAGACACGATTATTATTGCAGTCCACAACTAATGTATTTTTTGATTTACGATCTTGTTATACTGCTAACCGACGTTAACTATAAAATTACTTGGTAAATAAACAAACTATTTATTTATACATTCCAGCAATAATTTTGAATGTGTCATTTGTAACTCGTGATCCTAACTTTGGCGCCATTTTGATTTCACAAGCCAATTTGAGTTTGGAATTCGTTTTGTGCCTAACGAAATTGACCATTCGTCCTTCAATATGGCGAAAATACAAATTGTGTAAAATAAAATTGAAATGTCCATATACAGGAAATCTAAATATTCTGTCTGTCTCAAGTCGCTTAAAGTTAATGTAAAAAAGAAGTGTATAAGTCTGTTACTTTTACACACTCTTACTAAAAACTTAACTTCTTAACTCTTATTAAAATTAAAGGTTTACATACCTCCTTAATTGAAATTTATTTAAATATATGTATTTTAAATCTCCACAACATCACATACATTGACCTGACTCCGCGTTAAATCACTTAAAGCATTTGTTTTACGGACGCTAGGCAACAGAGGAATCACAAATATACTACTTAAATACATAATATAATGAAAGAGTTTTTACAAAATTTATATTAAATTAGTCGAATTTTGACTTCCGGAGTTAGTCTTAGTATTAAACTTATATCTCTTGAGGCTTTTGTTCAACAGTGGACGTATACTATAGTTGATATGAAATTTTTTTGTTTCAAGTATTTTTTTTTAATTATTATTTTTTATAATATTCACATAATATCTCATACTGACTGATCTGACGCTGTGGTAAGTCGTTTGAAGCACTTGTATTGCAGAAATATATTACTTAAGTACATATTTGTATTTAACTAGTATATTTGTGATTCCTCTGTTGCCTGGCGTCCGTAACACAAGTGCTTTAAGCGACTTAACACGGAGTTGAATGAACATATGAGACGTTGTTAATTTATTTGAAAAAGAGATTAGCCGCAACAAACAGACAGACATAGACACAAAAAATTTGAATTTAGTTTCTTAATGTATTTAGTAAACACTGTTTATTTGAATTTACAAACAGATTTTAATTACGTGTATAGATTAACAGAACAGACGTAAATTATATTCAAGCAATCGTTTGGATGTCACGGGGTAGCGGCAGACTAGAATTGTACCTCCCTCTGTATCAGATGTCGTAATAGGAGACTAACCTACCAGAACCGATAGATGGTATATCCACCCAGAACAGTGTAGCTCAGTTGGGAACGAGGATGGGCAGCAACATCCCTGTCGCGAAAGCTTCACTCTTCGATTAACAACAAGCTATGTCCTGTGGACTTGCAATGGCTGATGCTCGTTTGAAAGCGTCGTCTATTTCCCTTGCCTGGGTGTTTCTTTGGTTTGGCGAAAGAGAGAGCAGTCAAAGACAAGCCTACACCTGTATTTTTAGATACTATATCGTACTTAACAAAACGAGAAAAAAATTGGTTCATTATACCAGCTATTCAATATGCCCACTGCTGGACATAGGCCTCTCTAAAACAGGAGGTCTTTTGCCCATAATGGATAGATATACCGGCATCGGTCAGTTCTGGCACCTTATCGTCAAACTATAAAAAACTACCCCACCATCAAAAAATATTGGGTTTGAATTTGATGAGTGTAATAAAACGCACTCTGCAGCATTTTACTAGTTACTGAAAACTAGTTTCTTAATGCTAGTCGCTTATAGCTGGTCGCAAGGAACGGAGAAAATTTAGTTGATCTTCAAGAAAGAACTTCTTACAAGTTCGGAAGTACTGTGACTCTCAACTGTGGCCTTGTAGATGCAGACGACCTTTGAAGGAGGTTTTTACTACCTCTAGTTTTGTATCCAGTGAACATCCAACGGCAGAGCCATCATAGTAACCATTGGAAGTGCTGGACATAGGTCTCCCCAAGCAACAGGGAATTTGTTCCATAATTGCCGAGCTGGGCATGCGTATTAGCAATCGCAGAGCGAACATATGAATATATTTCTTCGAATAGATATAGGTACCGCCATCTGTCTTTTTTGGTATCTTAGTCTTCTCTTACGACACCTGGTAAAAAAAGAGGTACTTCTACTCCGCAAGTATTTCACGGCACTATCCATCTAAATATCACGAACTGACAATCCGTTGATTTCCGAACGCAACAACGATAATTTTAAATTTAAAACAAATAAGAGTTTTATGAAGGTCGAAATAAACCAAGTCGAGCGAACCCCCGTCGATTATTAATATATCATTAACACATCTTGTTATCTGTGGAGTTTCATCAAATATCTTGGGACGGGCGAGGTGCGAAATTGCGGGCGCTTATGCTGGACTCGGTGGAGATTTCATCATTACGCGCATTGGAAGTCCACCGCTGGACATAGGCCTTCCCATGAAGGGGTGAATCTTGCACATAATTGCCGCGCCGGGCAAGCGTGTTTGGCAATCGCGGAGCGCAGTGTTCGCGACGTTATGTTCTGGTACCTTAGTCGCCTCTTACGACACCTGTTGCAGTGGAAGGTAATATTTTAATCTACCGCTTCTTCACGGTATTAATATATTTAAATTTGTTCTGTGTCTGGGTGTTAAATATGTGTATTTAAGTATTATATTCGCGATTCCTCTGTTGTCTAATGTCCGTAACACAAGTGCTTTAAGCGACATATCACGGAATCAGGCTAATGTATGAGATGTTGTGGAAATTGTGTGGAAATTAGTTCAACGTTCCGTATACTTTGCAGCAACCGTTCTCACTGCTGACAAAAGATGTTGTGCCAAGATTTGAAGTTACGGTTATTACCTTGAAAATTCATTTTGGATTTTTCATTTCGCCCGTTCGCGTTCCGATCCTCGCATCATATCATATACATGATTTAAGATTATCCTATTTCTAAAAAAAAAATTATAATCGGTTCAGTAGTTTGGTAGTGTATCCCTGACTAACAACGAAACACGAAAACTATATGTATAAATACTAGCTATCCTCGACTAATAACCTGATAGATGTTATCTTGTCTTGTGTATGTATATGTATAATAAAAATAGCTTTTCTGCAAGTTGGATCAAACTGTAATCGATTTTATTTGGTCCGATATTTTAAAAGTTCTCGTTCCCGGACAAACAACGTGACATAATTTTTATTTATATATATAGAATATAATAGAGTAAATCTATTGATACGTTTGATGACGCATTCGAGTTTCTATCTTTACTTTTTTTTCGTGTAAAAGTATCGATAATATGTCACTATTAAAATTATATCGAAATTATCGATATTTCGATATAATTTTAATAGTATCGAATATCATGTCAAATTTTTTGGATTTACTATTTGAGCGAGCATTATCTAATTCCCTTCCAAACCAATAAATAAATAAATATTATAGCAACCCCAGATAGGTCTATTCATGTTAAACGTTACGGACATCAGACAAAATAGGAATGAAAGATATCATAACTAACAGATTCGTCTTTCGGTCACCAGTATTTTACCAGGTGCTTTTCCAGTGGCTCAGGTAATGAACATACTAACACACAACTAGCAGTAGACTTGGTTTTAAAGGGGCCTTCTGGTGCCGACAGACTAGTTTAAGTTAGGCCTATTTTACATATGTGACCCTTAAAGGTCATGTAGCTTACGATCTTTAAGGATTATCACTAGAACTTTCTATTATGGAAATATTATTGGTTTTTTTTGACGCTTTTAAGTGCTTTTTATAGGCCTACTTACTACTACGAATAAAGCATATGTTGAATTTGAGTCTTACTTTAGTTACAAACACAAATATGATCATATAAATATTTGTCCTGGTCAGGAATCGAACTCACAACGCTTGCCGCATAAGATAAGATCACCACCATCCGCGCCATCGTGCCCGTCAAATAATGCCATACGATTCCAACATAACACCCTCATACTTACGCGGTGAGGGAACACGAGCGTGTGTGCGCGCGCGCGTGTGTGCGTGAAGCGCGAACAACTTGTTTGCTCAGAGATTTAATACTCGGTAAATTTCTTCAGGTTACCTGCGAACGGTCCCCGCGAAGAGAGTGTTAACTTTCACCTTTTTAAAAATTATTGCTTACACGGCCTTTTGTCTCATGTATGTGTATTGTTACTTTTTATACTGTTTGTGTTTGAAAGGTGATGGACGTTATTGGTATTGGCTTCTGCTGCGACTTGACACAATACAGTTCACGACCAAACGTAGGGTCTTTTATTAGGGTTCTATCTTTTTATGTCATTTTTACCAACACCTGTTTGTCTACCTTGCAAGTGAAGATAGACATATTTACCTTCTCTTTTATAGAAACACGAACTAGCTTTCGCCCGCGTTTTTGTCTTTTTTTCGATACTTATAAACTGAATATATGTGTTGTTTTTGTGTCTATAAAGTTTATGTTTTATAGGTGTTTATTCTGCTGCAGACATCATGTAACATAAGAGCTTTTTACGACTTATCACCGACCTTTGCCAATACTTTAAAAGAATCGAAAATCAACCAGCATACCAGCTTTTTGTTGTGTAACACTTCGATCAGCAAAGTATCACAGCAAAAAAGTATCTCCCCCCCCCATACTAGGTGCCATACGATGCGACTGAGGTACCGGAACCGGAACAGATGGCGTCATACCCACTAAAAGCAGGGTGGTTTAAATACAACAGGGCAAGGATGCAACATTTCCATCGCGAAGGTAAACTCTGTAATTGTTACCACGCCTGCCCGGAGAAGCAATTATAATCACTAGTCCCCCTTTCCTGAGGAGGCCTAATTCCACTAGTAAACGTTTCCTATGAAAAAAGAAACAGTACGTACTTTGCTAAACTTCTCAGATTGTTCGAGAACAAAACCATTTAAAGCCATCTTCAGCATTCGCGTAGAAAAAACCTATCACGATGTATAGTATCTATCTATCTATGTGTTATTGCAGATGGACAAGTAATTTTTATCGTGAACATTTCATACATGTCATGTCAATGGGCGAAGGGCTGGTCACTAGTAGCTGGTATATTAATTTTGCATGTCCTAGGTTATGTTGATATTAATTAAAATTTCTTCAGCAATAAAATTAAAGTTTATAAACCAATGTACATTTCAAACAAATAAAGCACTTTATACATCACCCTATTAAAACATGGCTTCCAAAAAGAAAAAAAGGCTTTGAAAATTCTCACTTACCACCTTCTAACCGAGTTCAACTTAATTGGATATATCATAGGCGTCTGTTTGCGCATGGCAATTGATTGCAACTTAACAACTTGCCAGCAAATTGCCAGACCACCAGACAGAGACGGCAACACTCGTTTAAATACGCATCCGCACAAGAGAGACAGAGACAGACGACCCACTCAGCCCCGCTTCGAACAACGCGGGCAGTAATGGCCGAGTCGTTTCCTAACAACTCGGTGGCGGGCGAAACAGCAAAATATTTATTTTTAACCCATTATTTTTGTTTAAAAGGTTTTAATCACAACCCGTCAGCGTTTAAGAGAGATCGTTAAGTCGAGTTTTCTAAATCATTTATTATAATTGACCAATAAAATGTTAATTTTTATAATTATCGTCGTTTTTCTTTATTCAAATTTTAGGCGGGTATGCGTGTCGATTTTTTTGGGAATCAATCTTTTCGGTGGCTGCTCTTGTGAGTTTTTAATAGGGTAAGGATGTTAAGTGGAATTTACGTTTGTTTCGAGTTCTGACAGGGGATTTTTGTACGCCAAGTTGCATGGCACATTCTATAGTATTAATTCTATTACTAATTGTCGCTTGCGACGTCGGCGGCAAACTGTGTTGCACCTACTTCTGATGGTTCTATCAAAAATCGATTTAAGTCAATTAAATATAGTTAAAAATATTACTGCTTTTATGGGCAGCAAAAATGTGTCAAAAAGGGTACGACTGGCTGTTCATAGAAGTGTTTTGGTTCCAACACTGATATATGGTAGTGATCGTTGTGTATGGCAGGAGAAGCACGCGAGTAGAATAAATGCTGTTGAAATAAGAACACTTCGAAGTATGTATGGTGTGAGTTTGAGAGATAGATTAATACATAGTGTAATAAGAGATCGATGTTGTGTTAAAGATGATGTTGTGACGACAATAGAGGTATATTAAGAGGCGACTGAGGTACCAGTACCGACAGATGACGGTATATCCATCCGAATCAGTGTAGCTCAACTGCACGGGGCGGGGATGGGCAGCAGCATCCCCATCGCGAAAGCTGCGCTCTGCGATTGCCAACACGATTGCCAGCGCGGCAATTATGGGCAAACTTCCCCCTTTCTTGGGGAGGCCTATGTCCAGCAATTTACATCAATGGCTGATATAATGATGATAATGAATGAAACTCAATCTCACCTATTTCTACCGCTAAATATTAGTTTTCGCATACCTGTGTTCCGGTTGGAAGGGTGAGTGAGGCAGTGATATTACTGGGTATTGTGACATAATATCTTAAATCCACAAGATTGGCCACGCGTTAGTGATATCCTTGTGATATTACGAGCTGTGACGCTTACTATCACGCGTACTGTATGCTTGTTGTCGACCTGGTCTTAATAAAAAAGGCATCTCAATTCGCAATTCTATTTGTTAAAACTCGATGCGAGATTGATTATTCTTTATGCATTTTCTAAATAATTTTAAATGTTAGATATTATTTACATTATTTTTCAATTTGTTATTATATTGTTTTTCGGTTGTTATGTTAATAGGTTGAGCATTTTATGACAATAATAATGCGCTATAAACGGAATCACTCAAACGAATTCTTGTCTAAAATATCTATAGGTATGGTAAATTTAGGATAAGTCTTAAGCCCTGTAGGAAATATCTAACTGTCACGCTTCCCCATTATAGACTTTGACTACTTAACAGTTTATTTCACAGAAATACAGCCTATGAATTTAAAAAAAAATACTAATAACTCTCTCTCAGGTGTCAGACGCGGTGACACCGGTCACACATTAATATTTTCATAATAAATATAGTCTTTAAAATATTTCAGCAATTTCTGTGCATGAAACCAATCGTGTGATACCGGCAGAGTAGAATAGTACCTCTGCCGGTAGTAGTACCTCCCTCTGCAACAGGTGTCGTGTGTGTAAGATGCGACTAAGGTACCAGAACCAGCGCGGCAATTATGGGCAAAACACCTTCTTAGAGAGGTCTGTGTCCAGCAATGGACTTCCAATGGCTGGTAAAATGATGAAGAGGATGCATGAACCTATCTAAGTAGCCGTCGTACTGTATCAGATAATATAAACGTTATTTTGGACATTATAAGTTGATTGATCACGCTAGGATAGGTCTAGTTCTTTGTGATATAGAAAAATTATAAAGTGAATTCTGTATGCAGATTGATGGTGTATCAATGGGCTTGCCAGTTTATAATAAAAATTATAAATAATAAATCCCCACAACATCACATACATTGACCTGACTTCGTAGTAAGTCATTTAAAACACTTGTGCTACGGACGCCGGACGACAGAAGAATCACAAATATACTACTTAAATACATATATTTGACATATCTGAGTGTCAAATATATGTATCTAAGTAACAGAACAAACACAAATATTATCATACAAATATTTGTTCGCGGTGAGATTCGAACCCTCGACCCCTGGCGCACAAGATAGGATCACCACTATCTGCGCCCGTCAAAAGTTTCTTCCAATGTTGCCGACATAATTCTGGAGGACTAGGAGCACATTTCCTGCTACCACGAGAATTCCCAAGCGGTATTCAGATGACATCCTTGCTATTTGACTTACTGACATGTGCTTATATTACTTGAACATCTATCAATCCATTCGCCCAATTCAAAATGTACAATGGAGTCAGTGACTGATGAACAACATTTTCAAGATGTCTTAATTATCTGTAATCCAAACCATAGTTTGAGCTTAACTGCATATGCGGATGTCAGCCATAAAAAAGGTATTAATAGACTGAAGCTCATGACCGTCTTTTACAGTGTACGCAAATTTTTGTTTAAGAGAGCACAAGGGATCAATGACCACCTGCATGCAGATCTCCAGCACTCTAAGAGAGTATTTATCATCATCACAGCAGCCGTAAACCGTCCGCTTCTAGACATAGGCCTCCTAAAGTATAGGGCCCATAATTGCCGCGCTGGCAAGCGTGTTGGCAATCGCAGAGCGTGGCTCCGCGGCTGGAATGCTGCTGCCCTTCCCCGGTTTCTTTGCATTCGATTTTAGATCAGGTACTTCAGTAATTTTAACGACACCTGGTGCAGAGAGGGGGAGGTACTTTTTTACTCTGCCGGTAAAATTTGTTTACCGACCGATGGGGCAGATGGTAGTGAACCAATCTTGTGTGCCAAAGATCGCGGGTTTGATCCATACCCAGAGCACAACATTTGACAAGTGAATATTTGTATTTGTTCTGTGTCAAGGTGTTATTTATGTGTCATCATTTGTACCAAGTTTTTGTGCATATGAAAGATCGTTTTATTAATCTAAGTATTATATTTGTGATTTCTCTGTTGTCTCTGTAAGCTGCTTATCTGGATGTCAGGCCGATTAATGAGATGAGTGAGTTAATTTTTATATTTTATTTTATCATATCCTTGTAACGTAAACGGCTTTTTAACACTAAATGAATGTCCGTGTTGTGTTGCCAAATGCATTTATTACAATAATTAATTTAAACGAAAACAATAATGGGAATGGTTTATAAATAAAGGTGTACTCGCACCGAGCAGTCATCGGCTGTCAATACCCGCGCCGGTCGCTTCGGAGGCGATTCCAAAGTAATTCCAACGTACATAAAGGCGGGAAATCTGATCGAAGCCTCGGATGAACGTTTGCTGCACGCGAGTGTCGTACTGTAAGGAAATATTGAGTTGGACATCAGCTCAGGTTTTAAAGTCAAATCTATATTTATTTAAGTAGGCCTATCATAGGCACTTTCAAATCGTTAAAAAGAAACAACACAAAATTCCATGAATTAATGAAAGATTTGCTAAATACAATTTTATACAAATAACCGATGACCCGGATAACCTTATTGTGTTAAAAATAGTTAATTGAGTGTCTTATTTTAAGTACTACTTGTCTGCCGGCTCTAGACGGATCTTAGAACTATGTTTATAGCAGGTTCATTACGCGAACCACCAGAAAAGAAACTGCAAGAAAAACTGATGGTGATATGGGTTCCAATAATACCTAATGGTTGGTTATTTAGGGTAGGTAGGTAGGGTATTATATTATTGGAACTTATACCGGCTTCGGCGCTAATAAACCACTGCCTTAATAGTAGATGTTAGAGCAATTTATAAATAATAAAATCTTTAAACCAATAAGCTAATAAGTCTTAGCAATGAGTTTACCTTTTATTCTACTCGAGATTTTAATTAAAAAATCTTACGCTATTGCCCCTGGACGAATTACTTATTTTTTTAAGCAACTAGCAATGGGATCTGCAAGCTTATATTTATTTCTAGTATTAATATTATATATAGCACTATTTTTCTGAAAATCCGTCATATTTTTGTGAACATAATAATATTATCATAGACAGTTTTTTTATATTTTAAATTTTTTATCTTAAAGATTCCTGCAGAGTCATTATAGAAATCACTTGAATAGCCCTTTTTCTGCAGAACGAAAATAGCATTTGTGTTTGTAGCATTACCCCATAGTAGAATACCATATGGCATGACGCTGTGAAAGTAGCTGAAATAAACTAGTCACTCAGTTTCTATGTCTGTTAATGGTCGGATTTCATGTCTGCAAAAGCCGCAGAATTAAGTATACTCGAGAGATTATATAGAGGTATAGACTATATAGAGGTCCCTATCGCAATTTATCATCTAAAGTTATACTCAAGAATTACTTATTAATTAATACAGTAGTTTTGACAATATTTGTTTAACTTTGGGTAAGACATATTTTATACATTTTGTCTCCTTTTTATTTAAAAGTTGATTATTTACTTTAAACCATTTTACTGAATCTGCGATAGCATTGTTTACGTCGCCAAAATTTTCTTTTAATAATAGTGATGTATCATCTGCAAACAATACTATATTAAGGTTATCTTTTATAAGATATGGTAAAACATTTATGTAGACCAGGATTAGGAATGGTCCAAGGTTAGAGCCCTGTTGTATACCCATTGAAACCTGTGATCCCGGAGACCGATTCCCGTTAATAGCTACCCTTTGCACTCTATTTTATAAATATAACTTTAATAAGTCTGAAGCAAAACCTGTAACCCCACAGTAGCGAAATCAGGGGTGATCAGCTTTATTACTTAAGTATATGAACAGAAATCACCCATAAATCACCAGTTTTTTTTACAACAACTAATTTGAAAGCCTTGATTATTATTTGGGAGGTAACATATCTAAGATTGGGGGATTTTTGGGTAGGTGTAGTGGTAATCGCAGAGCGCAACTTCGTGACGAGGATGCTGCTGCCCATTCTCATCCTGTGGTATTTAATTGGTTGGTTCCTTAGTCGCCTTTTACAACACAACACCTAGTAGTAAAGGGGAATAATTTTTATGCCGGTACCTCACGGCTATTTCCTCACATACACAATAAATTAGCTAACAAGTTCCAATTGTTTAATAAAAAAATAAAAATAAATAAAACATGTCGTGTACACATCTCCTAGGTTACCGTCTTACTAATATTATATTGAATTATGAATATTAGTATATATGTAAGTGTACCTACACTAAAAAACAAATAAATATACCTATTACAACACTTGCAGTTTGTCCTTTATTACGAGACGCGGAAAAAATGTCAAAAGCTTGAAAATAATCTTGATTTACGCATCTCACATATCACTTTTTGCACGCCCACTTCAGCACTTCATGCATTTACACTTCAATCTAACGTAGGCAGACACGTTTTCTATCAGTTTTTCTGTTAGATATGTTTGCCATTCTGTGACAATTACTGTGTAATCGTGTTGTGCCCCCACAGGTTAGGCTTAGACAGAGTGGTAATTGGGTTTTTTCATATTATGTTTTTCATATTGTATTTTATATGGTCAGCAAACCAGCATACGGTCCACTTGATGATGAACGTGATCGCAGCCAGACACTTGTGTCATCACAAATATATCACTAGCGTGTCGCCAACTTTGTGAACGGAAGATCCAATGTCACATTTACCCGGTAATTTCACTGCCATTCTCACCCTTCAAATCGGAACACAGCAATGCGAACACTGCTATTTGGTATACCTTTGTAATATTTTTATATGGAAATAAATTTTATTTATTATTTCTTTATAGGGAAAATCCTTTTGATTTCCTGAAGTTTCTGCAAGCCTGCCAATTATATATGTTTTTCACTTTTCAATTGCTGTTGTATCTAGTCAGTTGTCAACATCACTACATAGTTCGTTTACCCTATTTAAGTAAAGGCGTCCTCCAATTCCTTCCATTCTTTTTTTTAGCGCTGTCCTAGTTTAGCTTTTCTGGCTGTTACCTTTATTTGGTCTTGCCACCAAGTCTTGGGTGAAAGTATTGTCTATCGCCAAATGCCTTCTAATAAAAGTCCTATGAAAATTTATTAGGGCGCTTTTTGGATACCAGAATATGATGTTTTTGTTCCATTCCTCGTTTATTCTTTTGTAGCCTGCCTTTTTCACTTGAGTTTTTTCATTATTGTAGTGTCACCTTCAAGTTTCGTATGTTCACAAATTACTTTGTTTTTATTTGTACTCAATTATTAGAAAACGAGACTGACGCGTACACATTAGAAAAGGGACGCAATCTTTTCTTCAACATCGTTTAAATGTCTAAAATATTAAATGAATCATTCCCCGAGACACTCCTTGAGAACATTTGAACAATAGTCTCCGTACGTTAAACGTTAGAGGGGTCCATAAATTTAAGGCTTTTATAACTATAATTATTTTATAGGCACCATCTTTGCATATAAATTGTTTTTTCTTACGTGAACTTTTTGTTTTATATATAGGCACAATTGTTATTATTATATTATATATATTTTAGCAAATATTTATATAATGATCATTGTGTTTGTTCTGTGTCTGGGTGTTAAATATATGTATTTAAGTAGTATATTTGTGATTCCTCTATTGTCTGGCGACCGTAAGTCAAGTGCTTCAGGCGACTTACTACGGAGTCAGGTCAATATATGAGATGTTGTGGTAATTTATTATTACCAATTTATTCAATTAATTTTAAGGTTTCAATATTCAGTACCTTTTCGAGTTTATTTAGGAATAATTATCTATGCCGCGTGGTACCCAAAGAGTAAAAAAAGTCATAAGGCGACTAAGGTACCGGAACAGATGGATGGTGATATATCCACAGTGTAGCTAAAGCACTCTCATCTTTTTCTATTTTATTATCAAATTTCAAAAATCAATATATTTAAATTTAATTAAATAATCAAAAATAATAAATAAAAGAATTTTAATTAAGAAATATGAAGTAAATGAAGCATCGAGGTGTTACACGCTCGTGCGCGAACTGGCCGCGGGTACGTTCCAAAGAATCAATACACTAAATATAAACACAGTCCGAATTATATCGAAATAAATAAATACAACCCCACTCGTAAAGAAGGACGCATCTGACATTTACGGCGTGAGCTTCACTTTATTACTTCATTTTTGTTTTTTTCCCGCGCAAGAAAATTAATTTTTGCATTATGTTTTTGCTTTGTTTCGTTTGGCGCGAGTGTTTTGCGGGATTAAACGATCGAATGTATTATTTAGTGCCGAACGTGCGACGTTTTTTTTCTTAATTTTTGAAATGAGGTTCGAATCGATGGTTCTTTGTTTTTTTTTATTCGGCCGGAGCGTGAATGTTGATGGATTTGTTTTTAAGGTTATTTGCGTTTGGTTAATATAATCAAACGTAATTGGAACGTGTAGAAATGTGGCGGCGTTTTTTTTTGTAAATGCGCGCAAAGGTATGTTGATTGTCGAACCTAGTTTTTAGGTTCGTTTTATTTACAAAACATGTTCGATTACTGTTTATGAAAAGTATAGATATTAAAGAAATTATATTATTTGTTTGCTTTTACTGTTAGTTAAGGAAACTTCATTATTTTAGGGATCGATCGGTGTGAGGGTTGACTATATTGAAGACATTTTAAGTAAAGTATACCCGCCGCTTGTGTAATTCATTGCACAATCTAGAGGAAGCCATGTGTGTTAGGAAATAAATTCATGTTTTGTTTTAGACAAAGGTTTCATCATCCTAAACAATCTTTTTTTAAATATATTTTATTGCGTACATGAAGATTTTGCAAATCGTACAGAGAAATAACTACCTCTAATAAAAGCCGTAGAATTAAAACATAAAACTTCACGGAGCAGACGAGCCTACTGTAAAAGCCTTTATCCCGGTTTCAGCTTTCACTTACACAATAAAAATTACCTTATTCGATATCACATGTAGATAAACCGTTAGGGTGTGTGCACACTTGCTCGTAGGATTATGCATGTTACTGGTTTATCGGCATCAATCGGTGGCACTGCGGTGCCGAATCGTCACTCCACCTCTGATAAATCTGGCTAACAATAAGCTTATTGACTCAATACAAAGTCTACTGTGGGTTTTTATTTAGATTTATAATCTATGGTAATCGGATTGGATATTGTTTGAATTAATTTGCCGTTTGTTTTCTGTTCATACGTTCAATCAAGATTACGCAATGCTCTACAAAAGCACTGGAAGTCGTGGCAAGAAAAAATGCAGGCCCCAACAGAAGTTTAATAAAGAAAAAATATTTGTGTTTCTGTTTGTAACGAATGTAGTATATACAAATAATATAGTTGATTGTAGATTTAAAATACTGCGATAGCGCTTTTGATTTATCTTATTTAGATAGAAAGCTACAATATTCTGGAGTACCTATCATAGGCCAAGTTAAATTAACGATAAAATCGGAATTCTTTACTATAATTAAAAATAAATAAAAGGAATTTGTATTTTTGTTCATTTGAAACAAATAAAATTAAAAAAGACTACCTGATTTTAAAACCTCTTTCGCTGTTATAAAAATAGTAGGTATATTAGGAGTAATTAACATAAGTTATATTTAACCCTGTATTCTTACGGGAAAGAAAGCTGAGCTAGCGAAACCGCAGAGAAATGCTGGTCCTAAAACAAAGTTTGCATTTCATTTCCATTGATACATCGACGTTTGCCGCTAACACCGATCACCGCGGTGTGTAGACACCCTTACACCACAAAATTAAGGAGTATCAATATCTGATTACGACCAACAGTCGTTGTTATTATATTTCAATAAGGCAACCCTTTTTAGCATCCATATAAATTTAGGGATGTGACACTAAATCGATATAATGCACTACTGTAACCGATATCACGACGATCATGACACTAATCATTTGAATTTTATAGGAAAGTAGCGATGGATCATTTTACTTGAGCTAAGGTAGAGCTAATGGCTAACGAAACGGTCGATCATTAATGTTAAGGCTTTCGCGATGATCGATACGAGGATGGGTGACCCTGCATGCATCCTGGCTGATTTTGCAGTATTTATTGCCGACTGATCCACATTGGGCCCGAGTTGTGTGACATTTTCTCGTGTTATTAGGTCAAATCAGCCACAGGATGTCTACTGCTCGAGCCAGGACTTCAAGTTATTTCTAATAGGACTGGTTGAATGCCTGTGTCCAACGCCATCATCGGTTTTAGCCAGATAGTCTAGCCATCGTGTGGGTGGCCGTCCTACATACAATGCGTTTGCCGGTACGTGGCCTTCATTCCAGAATCATATGACCCCATCATCTATCAGTTCTGGGTACTAAGTGCTTAGCTGACTGCCACTGCAACTTGCTAATCCGCCGGGTCATGTCGGAAACCAAAGTTACCTACATGGCCCGGAGGTAACACGCAACATGTGCCGCTCTGCATAACATTATGTATTTATAAATAAATAATATTTAATGATGCAATACAATTTAAATAAAATTTAAGAATGGCCGATGCAGTCGTAACATTCTAGAATGGAGACCACGTACCGGCAAGCGCAGCGTAGGACGTCCACCCTCAAGATGGACAGATTAAAACCGCAAGATCGCGCTGGACACAGGCCGCATACAACCGGCCCTATTTGGGATTACTTGGGGAGGCCTATGTCCAGCAGTGGACGTCTTGTGGCTGATATGATGATTAATAGAATTTAAAATAAAATTAATAACAATGTGGTACTGGCAGAGTAGAACAGTACCTGCTGCTGTACCGGGAGTCGTAAGAGGCGACTAAAGTCGATCCATCTACATACATCTACATCTACAACAGTATTGCTCAAATGCACTGGGCGGGAAAGGGCAGCAAAATCCTAGTCGCAAAAGTGCTCTGCGATTGCCAACAAACTTGCCTAGCATGGCAAATATAGGCAAAATTCCCCCTTGCTTGAGGAGGCCTAAATCTAGCAGTGAACTTCCAATTACTTCCAATTATTGTAATGACGAGGATGATTGATTATATCTCTCTTAAAATTGACTCCAAAATACAATCGGTCATTCGATCGGATCTCAATCGAGCTAGCACATCCCTATCGAGTCCCCGACACAAATGTCACCAAGGCGTATCCTATAGTAAGATACTATTTACTACGCTCCATAAAAAGCGAAGGCTGGGTCCCATAACAGCTGTACGTCTAGTAAAAGCACTCATGTCAACCATTTTGGTTATAATTAAACAATAAACGTTTATTTACCCGGTAATGTTGTCAGGTGTCGATTTAAAGCTTAGTTGAATTGTTAGGGATATAAAGTTTGATGTTTGTGGCATGCTTGTTGCGTAATTTATTAGCGGGGGTGGATTTTGAATGCGTTTGTGTCAACGTTAAGTTTGTCCGTTGTGCTATTGGTTACTAGTTGAAAGCCGTGACTTTGCTCGCTCGACTAGCACGTAATGGCTGGACCGGTGTCGAAGGTACAAATATTTATATATATAAAACAAGAACTGACTGACTGACATATCAACGTATAGTATACCTAATGGTAAGAAACTATAACAATTCGAACCTTGAAATTTTGCACAGACATTCTTTTTATAACGTAGGGGAGCTCAAAGAAAGGATTTTTGAAAATTCATCCCCCAAAGGGGTAAAACGGGGGTGCAATGTTAGTATGAAGAGTTTTTGAAGTCATTGGAATGAATTCAGAATACAGGTTTTTTACTGAAAGTCATGAAACTATTCTTTTTTTTTAAATTATCGCTTGCCCAGTCTTGGGGAGGCCTATGTTCAGCTGTGGTCTTCCAGATACTACAGACTAAAATGCTTACTGGGACATGGTGGGTTCGATCCTCACCCAGGACGAATATTTATATGATCACATGTGTGTTTGTCCTGTGTCTAGGTATTAAAAATATGTATTTAAGTATTATATTTGTGATTCCTCTGCTGTTTGATGTTTGTAACATTGTATATGTTATTGTGTGAATTATTATTAAAACAAGTTGCTTGTACGGCATTTAAAAGCGGTTTATTTATCTTTCATGTAAACAATTAATTAAACCGCGATTCAAAGCCGTTAAAAACATAGTTTCAAAACGTACAAAGTATAAATTAACATTACAACTTGATTCAGTGTGCTAACAAAAACATACGCAACACAGATATAATCCGGCCATGTATGAATTACCTTTTGTGATAGTCCAACCGTGTTATATCAGTTTAAATATCAATATGGCGTAGGTATCATATTGCACGGCAAATAAAGTCATTACTGTGCACTGAGTGCGCGAAAGGGATCGCCTACGACACAGGACAATGAGGCGAGAGATATATGTGACGCCGGCACTTGGAGTTATCGGGCATGGATCCTTTTGGCTACAGTAAAGGAAATTACGTTATAAGTATTTTTATTTATCGAAGAAAAGAATTTTAGAAGCGAAAGAAGGCTAGACGGAAAAAATTAAGACCACAAGTCGTAATGACAAATTTGCTCTAGTTGCAAGCCGCGCGGCGTGTGCGTGCTTCTCTGTCTGTTTCTCTCTGTTTTAGAAAGCAAGCCAGGTATTTTCGTTTCGTCTTTCTATTTCGCAGTGAACAGTGTGGTGTCGCGACAATTATTTTGGAGTGTTTACAGGTTTTATGTACACAATAAATAATAAATAAATAATTAGTAAAAGGAACTTCGTACCATCTGGGTGTCGCTTGACAAATCTCATTTTTACATATATATTAAATTTCACAATTAAATATAAGTTATATTAACTAGACGGTAACCTAGGAGATAGGAGAGATGTACACGTATAGCTTGATTAGTGTGACAGATGTCAATGTAGCCATGCACGGGTGATTCCAACGGACCCGATGGCGCAGATAGTAGTGAACCTATCTTGTGCGCTAGGGATCGCGGGTTCGATCCCTATCCATCACAAATATGTATGTGATGATATTTGTTTTTGTTCTATGTCTGAGTGTTAAATATATAATGTATTTAAGAAGTATATTTGTGATTCCTATTTTGTCTGATGTCCGTAACACAAGTGCTTTTAGCAACTTATCACGGAGTCAGGCATTATGGTAATCTACTGTGCCCGCGACTTCGTCCGCGTGGAATAGATTTTTTGGGTACCATACCTCTCTACCTTAACTTATGTAAACTTTGAATGTCATGTTTATTTATATATCGAATCAATGCCTTGAAAAATAAGTTTAAAGTTTCTAGCTCCAAAAATAGCGATACTTCCATACAACTTTGCATCACCCCTTTCGACCCCTCAGAACCCTTTACTCGAATAAAAAAATAGCCTTTCTCAGGGTCTAAAGATTGTCTTGTCCAAATTTCATCAAAATCGGTTTAGAGGTATAAGCGGGAAAACGTAACAGACAGACAGACAGAGTTACTTTCGCATTTATAATATTAGTAGGGATGACATCATAATTTGTTATAGATATCTTTAAAATTACAGGTTTCACATACAAATCATTTTCTAGGATCATTTTCTAGGCATATGTAAGGACATGCTGACTGACTGATTGACAGATGGACATGTATATGCAGGGCCTAAACTATAAGAGGGGATTTTATTTTGTTACGTTAGAGAGCATTAAGAAAGGATTTTTTCTAAAATCGCCTGAAGGTGTAAAAGTGGGTAGCATTCTTAGTATGAAACCTTACTGTTTATGTATTGACATTGAAAGCCATAAAACATTTGTAAAATGTTTTGTTCGAATGTATTTCCTTGGAGGGGTAAATGTGGAAAATAGAAATTTCATATCATCTCGATATGAAATTTCTATTTTTAACTTAACGAGGGTCATACCGCCAGGAGCTGGTACTGTATAAAACAAATTGAGATTAAATCGTTGGTTTGACAGCTGTCATTCTAATCGAGTTATGTTTACGGGTCTATTTGGCCAAAACAAATGTAGGTATGCTTGTTTAATGTATTAGTCCAATCCTAGTTTTAGGTTTTCCAAACTGCAATTTTGCAGAATAAGTGGGAATAAGGTAGGTATAAAGATGTGTGTAAGAACTCTTAACACAATTCAACTTAATCAATCCAAATCCAGTCGTTATCAATTTGCCTTATCTTTGATTGTGACGGTAACACACAATAATATCTGCACATCAGATAAAGGACGCTGTGTTTGGTCACAACGGTGGACGTGTGGTGGCTGGTCATTGAATTAATAATGTGGCACTAAGGGTTTATTATGTGGTCACTTATAAATGTAAAACCTTATTTGAATAAACAAGGCTAATGTCCGGACATTGGCATAGATTATTTATCAATGTAGCATAGATTAGAAATTGTTTTTTTTATATAAGAACGATATTATTGTATACTAGCTGTGCCCGTGACTTCGTCTGAGTGGAATAGTTTTTTTTGGTACCATATCTCTTTACCGTTACTTACATAAACTTTGATGTCATGTTTATTTATATCGAATCAATGGCCTGAAAATAACTTTCAAGTTTCTAGCTCTAAAAATAGAAATACTTCCATTCAACTTTTCGTACTCCTTTTCGACCCCTTACAATCCTTAATTCGAATTTAAAAATAGCCTATGTCCTTTCTTAGGGTTTTAAGATTGTCTGTGCCGAATTTCATCAAAATCAATTGAGAGGTTTAAGCGGGAAAGTGTAACAGACAGACAGAGTTACTTTCGCATTTATAATATTAGTAGGGAATATTACAAAGGTATCTAGCGTTTTGCTGAATTGGTTTAAAAATATGTCACATTACCTAGTAATTTCACTGCCTCCCACCCTTCCAAGCAGAACGCAGCAATGCGAGTATCGCTGTTTGGCAGCAGAAAAAGTTAAAAGTGTGGTACCAAACGATCTTATCATTAGATTATCGCAATTGTTATGGACCAAATTAATATTCGTCGGGGGGTACCGGCAGTGTCGATAGTACCTTCCGCTGTACCAGGTGTCGTAAGAGACTCTTAAAGTACCGGTACTGATAGATGGCGGTATACCCACCCGAAATCGCGTAGCTCAAATGCGTGGTATTTAAGCTATGTTGTTGGTATTCGTGGCTTTACCTCACACCTCTTACGACCTGGTACATGGGAGGTACTATTCTACTCTACCGGTACACCGCGACCGATGCTTGTTCACTGGTTAATTTAAAATAATGCTTTTAAATAATAAGGTTTTAGAAGACCATAATCTGAGACTATCAAGAACAAAACAACATTTAATTGTTTTAATTCTATAATAAATAATATATAAGACATAAATATAAGACTCTTTAAGTCGACATAGTCGTCTCTATCGCACCCGGCGCGTGATACCATTGCTGTCCCTGTTGCACGTCGTAATCATTCACACCTGTTCATTATTGGAATCGTTTATTTGTTTTCGTTCAAATTTATTTATGTGCTTGTTATAGAGCGGCCATAAATATTAGTAACAGATTTTGTTAAGATTTTCTTTTTACTTTAATATGTTAAGGGTTATGAGAATCATTTATTGATGGTAGTGATCCTATCTTGTGCGCCAAGGGTCATGGATTCGATTCCCATCCGAGAAAAAAAATTTATGGTGATATTTGTATTTGTTATGTATCTAGGTGTTAGATATATTTATTTTAGTAGTGTATTTGTGATTCCTCTATTGACTGTTGTCTGGCATCCGTAACACAAGTGCTTTAAGCGACATACCACGGAGTCAGGTCAATGTAGGTATGAGATAATGATCTTGGTCTTACTAGATTCGTTGCTGAGTTAAGTAGAATCTCCCTTGATTTAACCTACCAGCAACTTGAACGCTAGGTAAATAAGCTTTCGATGGTGAAAATGATTTTGCACATAGAGATTTAAAGTTAAGTCCACACAGAATCAGTGGTGTTAAATCTCCTCTATACTAGACGGGCCCGATGGCGAAGTTGGTAGTGAATCTATCTTGTGCACAGTGGGTCTTGGGTTCAATTCCCGAAATATCGCAAATATTTGTATTTGTTGTTACAACATCATCATTTACACAACATTGATCACTTAATCTATCTCAAACTCACACCATACATACTTCAAAGTGCTCTAATTTCAACAGCATTTATTCTACTCGCGTGCTTCTCAGTGTTGGAAACACCACACCTCAAGAACAGCCACTCGTGCCGTTTCTGAAACACTTTACCAGCTTTAAAAGCATGTAAGGCTCCATTAACTCTGTATATCATCATCATTAATAATAATAATTCCTTTTAAAAATTAAATAACTGAATACCACGCAATTAAAACCACGGTTAAAGCCAGTTTTACATTTATATCACCGTGTAACAACTAGAAAATGATATAAACGGATAAATCCAAACGATGGCCATAAACACATCTATATAGTCAAACAAGCTTAAACGGTTACAAATGTGGAAAATAGAGAAGTCTACTACGTCTGTATAGAGGGGTAACAAATGTCCCAGCATTGCAGGACAGTCGAGTGTCCTATGGATATCAGGTTACTAACAGGCGGGATAATTGCTAGTGATGCGATTTGATTATGGATATCCGTTATTGATTTTGATACAATCTCTTTTTTCAGCCCCATTTCGTTAAACATTTTTGACGGGATCATTGGTAGTTATCGTATCTTGCGCGCCAAAGGTCCCATCCCAAACAAATATTTAAATAAATCTTTTATTTGCACAGAAACGTGGTATCAATGATGAAAAAATTAAAAAAGCTCATGTTTGATTAATAAGAAAGCATGTAAATCATTATATGCATGACTATGTAACATTACTTACTCCAAAAATATCAAAAAAAATCTTTTATTTGCACAGAAACGTGGTATTACTGATGAAACAATCAAAAGAGTTCATGTTTGATTAATAAGAAAGCATGTAAATCATTATATGCATAACAATGTAACATTACTTACTCAAAATATCAACAAAAATTATATTTAGAAAGTAATTTTTAAAAGATTTACTCAAGACGTTTCTTGACACTTTTTTTGTCATACAGCAATTTCCTTGACCATTTTTTTAAAGTAGCTATTAAGCAAGTATTTTCATTCATTTGGGATTTTTTTATAAATTCTAACGCACTTTGCAACATAATTTTTACATTTCTATTTTATGTTTTCGGAACATTTTTCAAGTTCGCTTCATATTTATATGATTAATACACATACAATATTATGCTAGACTGGACTATATTTATTATTATTATTATTTACATATATAATATATACCAGTATATACACAATATATCTTCAATTTTATGTATTTATGTAATATATACGAAAATAATATGCATATCTTGTAAGACCATATACATTCACATTCATTGACACCTCCATGCACATTACAGACTATAAGTGCCTATAAGAACAGGCTAGACCTAGTTTAGGTACTTAAGCATCAAAATATATTTTAGTTAAGTTTACTTTTGTTGAATAAAGTTATTATTATTATTTGCATTAGTTATGTTTCTGGGTGTTAATTATATGTGTTTTATTATTATGTTTGCTACTTCTCTGCTGTCTGATAACACAATTGCTTTAAGCTACTTATCACAGCCTTAAAGGTCAACATAATTATTATGTCGCTTTTTTATGTTAATAATGGTGTTTAAGCCAAACAAAGATTTTTAATTTTCATGTCATGTGTATGCATTATCGTATTATCTAATATAAGTTTAAGAATATCCTTATTTCAACAGTTTATGGGTGAATATTTGGGAACACTGGTTATTGGTAGATTTTTGAAGTTGAGGATTATGACTTATGACTTTCATTATCAGATTTGACAAATGATACAAATAGTTATTTCGAAAAATGTTATCAGTTTAATTGATTCGCTTTCCATTACAAATAATAATGCCAAGTATATTTATAAAGCTATGGGGAGCGTAATCAAGTCTCTTTGCAAAATCAGGTATGAGGAAAATCTTAACAGAGGCTTGCAAAGGTCGTCTGCATTGGTACCCCACTCTCACCTATTTCTACCGCTAAATAGCAGTGTTCGCATTGCTGGGTTCCGATTTTAAAGGTGAGAGAGGCAACGGAATTGCTTGGTAAATCTGACATAGTATCATCAGTTCACAAGGTTGGCGAGACGCTAGTGATATCTTGGTGATGTCACGAGCGTCTATAGGCTGCGGTCACGTTTACCATCAAGCGGACCGTATGTTTGATTGCTGACCATATAAAATAAAATAAAAATATACATCTTAAGCCGTGATACCGGCAGGATGGGTAGCAGTATTCCTGTCGCGAAAGCTGCGCTCTGCGATTGCCAACACGCTCGCCCAGCGTGACCATTATAGGCAAAATTACCCTTTTCTTCAGGATGCTTATGCCCAGCAGTGGACTTTCATTGGCTGATATGGTAATACATCTAGATATTTAACGGATTTTTTATTGTATATAACAGTTTTTCGGATATACTTACGGATATCACCACTTGTCTATATTTGCGTCCCATCACTAGTAATGACTCTATCTAAGATTAACATAGCGGTGTTAGGTTACACGTTAAAAATACAACTATTTATATAATTTCACTGAATAGAAATAGCATTTTATGTTTGTAATAATTTTGGAGACAAATGTAGGTTCGTATTAAGAGAGCACAGTGTTTTTGATGTACAGCTTTTTGATGTTAAGTGTAGGGATTGGAATTTTAATGGATACTATAAATTGCTTTTGAGTAATACATATTGTTATGTAAGCTGTGCGGTACCTGCATAGTAGAATAGTACTTCCACCTGTACTAGGGGTCGTAAGTGGTTATATAATATTTAGGTACCAGAACCAACAGACGGAGGTATATCCATCTGAAATAATGTATACGAATAGGGCTGGGATGGGCAGCAGCATCAATGTCTGCGATTGCCAACATACTTTCTGTGTGCGGCCATTATGGGTAAAATTTCCCCCCTTTTTTTTGGGAAACCTCTGTCCAACAGTGGACTTTCAATGTCTGAAATGTTAATAATGAACCGTTCTTAAGATTGACAAGAATAACAGCCTTCACAATGTTTTATTTATTTTTGGATTTGAATTCTGTACGTTCGTGTTTCCATTGCGTCCTAGCAGCGTGATGTAGACCTTGGTTTTTAATCGAATGCATGACAGGATCCCAGGCAGGTGGTATTTTCCACCACCTTCACTATTTAAATAGGAATAATTTTTTAATTTCAATAACCTCGCGAAGCATGCGTGAAATATTACGGTGTTCCTTGAGCTTTGTCACACCTAATGTAGTGGTTGGTTTGTGTAATATTTTCGTATATTTTCTTCTATCGAACTTATTGACACCTCTTTTTACCTCTTTCTCTCATTCCCTCTTTCCATCCAAAGGTTGCCTGGAAGAAATGCTATTTGCGATAAGGGCGCCTATTGTACTATATAGTTACTGGTTTTTTTATGTATTTTTATGTTTGGTGTACAATGAAGTATTTATTATAATAATACATGATCTCAGACTTCAGATGTTTTTAATCTTACATGTTTCACATTGGTTATGTGTTTTTAAGCTTAGTTTGAATTTTCCTTTTCGTTTGGTCGATGTAAGAGCTCACTCAAAGTCAAGCTTATATACATTTGCTTAAAAAAAGTCAGTAAATGGTTGCTAACCCTTAACTATGACAAAACTGAGTCTTTATTGTACAACCAAACACTCGCACATTTATTAGACCAGGTCGAGAAATAATCATTCAGTCCGCGTGATAGTAAGCGTCACTGCAGCCATATACACGCTCGTAATATCACAAGGATATCACTTGTGACTTGAGGATATTATGCAACATTACCCAGAAAATTCACTGCTTTCATCCTTCAAACTGGAGCACAGAAATGCGTGCCCTGCTATTCGGTGGTAGAAATAGGTGGGAGTGAGGTACCAATACCTTTTTTATGTGGTCTACCTCAAATACCACCTCATATCATATCATATATTCAAACTCTTATTTATAAATTGACTTGTGTAATTATATTAAAGATATTTTTTTGTTACATTGTTAAAATACAAGTCAACAAACAAGCATACTGTTTGCTGATTTCATTATATATATAAAATTAATACATTCATACATGCATACATCACGCCTGTATCCCATCGGGGTAGACAGAGACTATGGATCTCCACTTGTTACGATCTTGGCATTCCTCTCTCGCTTCCCTTACTCACATTAGTCCTTTCATATACGATCGTTTATTCTTGGTACTTCAGACCTGGCTCTTTTTTTATCTACTGGTTAAGATATGTTCGCCTCGGTCCTCCTATACCAACTCTTAGATTCACTTCCGCTCTATATATTTGTGCAGTCATTCTACTTTTAACTATTAATAAATTTGTTAATTGTTTTAAACCTTCACATCAACGATATTAAATTAGATTTATGTCCAAAGAGATCTCATAGTCAACGCTTTTATCGATCAAATTTTGTCTGTCCTTTGCATGCACACAAACAATGCGATCTTACCTGCGAACGAAACCGCGGGCAAAATCTCGCTATATGAATTATAAAAGACTTCGAAACCTTTCAGTTCGAACACTTCGCAATATTAGGTAACCGAATCGTCAATTTTAAAGTTCACAGCTGCTGCAACACCAATGGTGGGTAGATTACATCTGTACAAACAGAGCGTTCTAACGATGACGTAACGCTCCTCTCGCCTAACCCCCAGCGCGTCAAAGACAGCTACTAGCGACCGGTAAAATTCTCACCACGCATCGAAACAATAACTTAACGCTTTTCGACTCTGCTGTACTATTTGTATGTATGGTTAGCAAAAAGGTTAAACCTTTATCTTTGATTTTGGCGCTGAGGGTAGTGATCATATTCAGTGCGCCATAGATCGTGGGTTCGATCCCCACCCAGGACAAATATTTATATGATAATAATTATGTTTGCTCCGTGATTCCTATGTTGTCGGATGTATGTAATACAAGTGCTTTAAGCGACTTATCACGGAGTTAGCTCAACGTATAAGATGTTGTGGTAGTATGTATGAATTTATTTATACTTATATAACAAAGAAGAAAGGAAAGACTTGGTTGTTCGTCTGTTTGTTACGGTTTAACTCAAAAACTACTAGACCTATTTTATACAAATATTTTACCTTTAGTGAGCTACGAGTAACATAGCTTATGTTATATTTTTGAAAAATACGTAAACAGGATTTGTATATATCTACGTTTGTAACAAAGAAACTCAGAAATCACTGAAATAATTTAAAAAAATCTTTCGTGAATAGAAATTACTTTATCATCAGCATCATAATGGTAGCCCTAAAAACATCCACTGCTGGAACCTATCGATGGGCCTCTTGATGAAAGAGAGAATTTGTCTAAAATTGCGAACGTGGTACTCCAAGCGTACTCTATCAGTTGGTTTCAGTACCTCAGACGCTTATAACCTCTGGAACCTGGGAAGGTACGATAATATGGGTACTATTCGGTCGGTACCTAACATTATCAGTAAGTGACAAAGGTGACATATTGTGTCTACATATTGTCACGGAAAAGGGATTTAGTGTGTATAGTTAGTTTATTCTAAGTAATGAATATTGCATACATTGACGTCTCCTGTCAATGGTTAAGACAGAATATCTATATATTAAAACGAGAAAAGGCAAATTTTAACTCATTGTTAAGGAAATTGCACGAACGGATGAACTTGAAACCTGACACATTTAAAATTTATGTGGAGAAGTTTAAGTATATTTAGCTCCATTTTTTGTACAAAATGTATATAAATATTCAATGTCATTGTGAAGTTTATTTAAAACAAATGATTAGATTACTGAAGTTGAACAAATCTGTTTACAAAGTTTCGTTATTTGTTTGTTTTTGTTAATTGTTTAGTTTTTGATAACTTTATTCGGTAGCAGAACAATTAGTTCCTCTTTAATCCTCTTCTTACCATACACTAACTTCCTATACAAACCCTTAATTTCATTAATACATCCAAGACAAAGACCGCTGCTAGATATAGGCCTCCCCAAGCAAGCAGGAATTTCTGGGCAAGCGTATTGGCAATCGCGGAGCGCAGCTTTCGCGATGGGTATGCTGCTGCTCATCCCCGCCCTGTGCATTTAAACAACATTGTTGCGAATAGATATACGATCCACCCACACCTGTCGATTCTGGTATCTTATTCGTCTCTTATGAAACCAGGTTAAGGGAGAGGTACTATTCTTCTCTGCCGGTACCTCACGGCCACACCTTTACTTCGCAAATTTAAATTATTCTATACTAAATTTAATTGGAGACTACAAACGTCGATGCTGACGGTACATCCCTACCACCCATCGGCTCCAATAAAATTGTACAGTCATCGACAAAAGCGCGTATCAAAATAATTGACTCGTGCAGTGACGGGTGGACGCGCCATTACTCTACCAACACCCTGTCATCGCTGACAATGACACAACTGAAATCGATTAAACAATCGAAAATAGACCCTTTATTACTAGTTTAATGCATTTTTTTGAACGTAGGCCACCTGAGAGTTAAGACATTCTTGGTATCCGATGACATATCTAGTTTGATAGAGTCATATGGACATTACTGGCATAATGTAGCGCTAGTTTCGACGGCCCGTTTGGTGCGTTGGTTAAGTGCTAGTAGCGGATGGCCGCGGGTTCGATTTCCGTCAGAAGTAAGACCTGATGGACATAGATTTAATGGCATGGCTGGCCTTCTCGAAAGACTCGTGGGATTGAAGTTCCGACGGGTAAAAGAAATCCTGGTGCACAATTTTAAGTTTCTATCGCCAAACCTTAAACAATTAAGGCCCTGCAGTGATATGTCAGTCAGTCATTTAGTCAGCAGTCAGTCATTCAGTCAGTCAGCTTTTCCTTTAATGTACCTATTGTATTCCTAGATGAAAGTTGCTGCTCGCATTAATATATTTCTCCCAAGTTTAGAAACGTTGCCATTTATTGGCGAATTTAAATGATTTGTATTCCTTCACAAGCGTTTCCATTAACAACAACCGGATGATTTAGGTTAATTACGAAGTCTACAAACATTTTTGGTTTTGTTTTCGTATGGGGATGTGATATCATCATCATCGTACCAGCCATTGAAAGTCTACTGCTGGCCTCTCCAAGAAAGGAGGTATTTTGTCAAGCGTGTTGGCAATCGCAGAGCGCAACTTTCGCGATGGGGATTCTGCTGCCCATCCCCGACCTGTACATTTGAGCTGACTTTTTTCAAGGACATACCGCCATCTGTAGGTTCTGGTACCTTAGTCGCCTCTTACGATACCTGGTGCAGTGAGAGGTACTATTCTACTCTGCTAGTACCTCATGGGCTGCAATATAATAGATTAAAAAATAAATGTTTCTATACTATATTGAACTATATAGGCAATCGGCATCTTGGGAGGTAGGTCAACATTAGTAAAAAAAATGTAATAATTTATACTGATATTTGCTCGTACTACTTAAAATAAGACAACTTAATAACGGCTTTTAAACGCGATCCGGCTACATTACTGCAGCAGCTAATAAAGTTAAAAGGAAATTGAAGACAAAATAGGTTTTATATAATTTAAAGCTTTTTATAGAAGTCATCCAAAGAAATAGGGTGAAATGGGCTCAGAAGATACCGTATGTGGCAAGAAAGCTAGATCTATCCTAGCGATAATTTTTTTTCTACATAACCGTAGAGACCCCTGCTAAGGGAACCCTAGAAAAGAACATTTCAATCTTAACCTTCCAGCGCCATCCAGTCTCGGGTTACAGATGTATGTTCGTCCGTCCGAGGGTTGATCTCTATCTTTACCAGTTAGTTATTGGCCTCCATCTTGTTTAGTTTCGGACGATTTATCGGTTGGGAATATATTTAGGAGGTAATAATACTTTACTTGAGACTTGCCATATATTTTTTAATTTATTTTTTTATTTATGTAACTTTATTGAACAAAATGTTACAAAATTTACAAATTGCGGACTTAATGCCAGATGGCATTAAGTCCGCCATTTGTACATTTGCTATACCTGTGCCAGGTGTCGTAAAAGGCGACTGAGGTACCAGAGCCGACAGATGGCGGTATATTTATCCCCAAAAAATCGTAGCTCAAATAATAATAATAATATTAATAATAAATTCATTCATAACCGTTGTGGGATGGACAAGTTCAAGGACTGAGGAATTTTTTCTATAATAAGTCGGCATCTAGACTTATTCATATGGCAGCTATAGATTCAGACGACAACTATACTCAGGCATTGTGAACTTAGCAACAGAGGACAGCAAGAAAATGAAAAGATAAATACTTGGCGTAGAAAAGAACCGCATGGCCGACACTTTTATGACCTTCAACAACCACATATTGGTATGGAGGCATCAAATAAATGGCCTAAGTTAGGTGCACTTCTTCCAGGAACAGAAGGTTCTATGATATCAATTCAGGCGGTTATTAATACAAGAAATTATAAATTATTACTTCCTTAAAGAATCAAAACTCACCACTGACAAATATAGAAAATGCAATAGACAATCTGAAACTATCCAACACATAACAAGCGCCTGCCCCATCCTAACCCAAACGGACTATATTCACCGCAATAACCAAAACTGTAACATAATTTAACAAAAATTAGCTATCAAATACAAACTCTTTACTACTAAACCCTTGCCATACTTCCAATACAGCCCAAAACTAATATTGGAAACCGACAGCTATAAGATGTATTATGATAGAGCCATTCTGACTGACCGAACTGTACATAACAATAGACCAGACGTTACTCTGGTTGATAAGACAAATAATACAGTATATCTTAGACATAGCTTGTCCAAACACTCACAACCTACATAAAACTATCACAGGAAAAATACATATATACACAGAACGGAAGAAATAGTTAAAATATGGAATACGAATGAAGTGTACATTGTACTTACTGCTAGTGCTTTGAAGCACTGTCATTTCTAAGCACCTACGCCTTACGAACCCATGACTTACCTGAAAGCATTTACATCACTATGCAGAAAGCGGCAATTCGTAACACCTGCCGTTTTGTTTGAAAAACAACTCGTCTCCCGAATGTATTTCTTGTGATATTATGACGAATATAAAAAAACTGTTGCCTCCGATCACAATATCGGTGTCGCATTAATCGAGACAGCATATAGCGTCAACAAACCTATTATCACGTCGAACATCATTTCTCTCGACGCAATCCCGACTCCTTCCAACTTAATAAGCTTAAACCCGGTAACCCGATCCCGCCGGAGTCCCAATAAAATAAATAACCCCATTAAAAGCAATAAATTAGACGCGTCCCGAACGTTAAAAATAACCATTTGTATTTATATTTCCCTCAATAACTCTGATCGGAGATTTCGGATATCTCAATCTAGGGTAGATAAGTGTGAAATGTGCGGTGGTATGCATGGGTGGAACAAATTGGGATGCACTATCCAATTCGTTGCGTCATTTAAATTTGGTCGTGTATTACCGACTGGATTGCCTATTATCTGTGTATTCAGCCTTATACTTTCACGTATAAATAAAGAGTGGGAAGAGTTGTGGACTTCACCGACTGATAGCGGCATATCCATTCGGAACATCGCAGCTTACATACTGCAGGGTAATAAGGATGGGCAGTAGCCTTCTCATCTCAAAGTTGCGCTTTGGATTGCCAATACGCCTGCTCAGCGCGGCAATTATGGGCAAAAGGGCGACTGAGGTACCAAAGCCGACAGATGGCGGTATATCCATCCGAGAATGATAATAATGATTATACATCCATATGCATTTAATAAAAAAAGCTGTTATTTTAACATAACAAACAGACACTCGAATTGAATTTCTATGTATTGATAAAAGAATGTCGTTCTTCATTTTTCTCGGAAAGAGAGCAACGCCACCTTAATTCCTTCGTGTCAGACAATCGTGTTAAGATCATTACTTATTTGAACTTATTTCTTTATCTGATATACTCTCTGACAATCGTTTGGATGGCTACCTCATCATATTGCAAGACCTTCATTGCTAGAGTAATCATTCGTCTGACTTCTAAGGTAAAGTAGAGACAGGATATCTAATATAAAAAATTCTCGTGTTAGTTACCTACTCTAAAACGTCTAGACCGATTCTTATGAAATGAGAATCTATAGGTCTGAGAACGGCTATCTTTTTTTATGCCCTCAAGTGGTCATTCAACCCTATCATTTGTTATAAATATTTCGGACCTTATGGCATTAAAACTACATACAACCCTCTATTTTCACCCTTCTATCACCAATCCCTATTTTCTAATAGTTGTTTTAGTAATAATATTATTATCATTTCATATAATGCATATGGCAGAACAAGTTTGCCGGGCCAGCTTGGTATGGTATGAAGTTAGCAAACAAGCATAAGGTCCACTGGATGGTAAACGTGACTGCAGACCGTAGACGCTTGTGTCATCACTAGGATATCACTAGCGTATCACCAACCCTGTGAACTGAAGATGCAATGTCACATTTACCCAATAATTTCACTGCCTATCTCACCCTTCAAACCGGAACACAGCAATGCGAACGATGCTATTTGGCGGTAGAAATAGGTGACAGCGAGGTACCAATGCAGGCGACCTTTGTATAAGGTCTACCTCTAGTATCTTGTGTTGGAACTTAGCGTATCAATTAATCAATAAACATCTTATCAGCTTGGAAGTTCACTGCTGAACATAGGCCTCCCCTAGAAAGAGGGATTTTGCCGGTAATTGCCGCGCTAGGCAAACGTGTTGGCAATCGCAGAGCGCAGTTTGTGCGACAGGGATGCTGCTGCCCATCCCCGCCCTGTGTAATCCAGAGTTCCTCAAGGTTGTGTTATAGGCTTATAACTCGCAGGCCAAGTGGCAAGCGGGGAGCTAGTAAAGAATAAAAATAAATATAATGTATTGTAATAAATATATGTATATCTGTATACAACATAAATATATGTTTATGTACTAGTATATGTAATATAAAAATGTCTAGTGTTTGTGCTATCCACATTTAAAATTTCATCAACCTCTTTCACCCACCTTCTTTCAGTACCTCACCTTGGCACCAAAGGGAGAGGAACTGCTCCACTCTGCCGGTACCTCTTGGCTAATCAATAAAAAAAACTCTAAAATATTATAACCTCTTTAGGAGGCCCATGTCCAGCAGTGGACGTCCTACGGTTGACAGGATATGATGAGAATAAACGGCTTTCACGCTGTTAACTGGTAGTTTTATTGGCTTTTTGATGGTTCCTACTAATTTAATAGTTAAGGAATTTTACAAACGGCCTCAACTTATTGACGAGGCCTGAACTAAGGCCAACCTTAGCCAATTATCATGTAAAACAAACTGACTAAGACAGGCACCCCGGGCGCACCTGCGTTTTTGTTTGTTTGTCGTCAAATAAGTATGGACACGGATTTTGTTAGTAGATATATTTTTGGTGACTGAAATTAATGATAATGGAGCTATAACTTGTTTGCTAGATATCTATTATGCCTCAAAGTAATTATAAAGGTCATTGAAAAAATAGAACCGAAGATTTTACTATACATACTATAATATTTTGAATGTGGAAACGTCCGTCTGTTTGTTCCGCTTGTACGGCTGAACCAGAGAATCGTTGATAAAAAAACATAAACTATAGACTCTACATATTACATGTACTGTTACATATACATATATCTATGTTATATACAAAAACATATATTAACTAACGGTTCTTCTATCCAACAAAAATATAACATATAATATTTATTTATACCATATTTATATATACCAGTTTCCTGTCCACGATCTGCACGATCACGCTTGTTCTGCGAGGTATATGCTTTATATCTCAACCCTGAAGAACTCCTGCTCTTCCGGGAAGAAGTCTATGTTACACTGAGCGCAGTTTGACGCTGCAGCTCATCCCTGCCTTGTGCATTTGAGCTTCACCGTTTCGGATGGAAATACCGCCGTCTATCGATTCTGGTATCTTAACTGCCTGGTGCAGTGGGAGGTACTATTCTAATCTACCGGTACACCTATAAACCTGGCAGCACTGACAACTAAGATGTTAGAACCATTCATCCATGCTTTCTACATGTTAAAACAATCTCAACGTTCCTTTTTTTTTGGCACCACATCTTCATTAGAAGGGCCAGGTGGCGTTGGTGGTAGTGCTACTTTCTTATGCGCTCAGATCCATGGGTTCGACCCCCAGTTAGGACAAATATTTATATGATCATATTTATGTTTGTTCTATGTCTGGGTAATAAACATATGTATTTGAGTATTATATTTATGATTTCTCTGTTGTCTGTTATCTGTAACACAATTGTTTTAAGAGACTTATCACGGAATCAGGCCAATGTTTGAAATGTTTTGGGATTTTTTTTATTGACATTGATTTCTTATCACACTGTTCTTCTCTCTTTAATATTATACTAACATTTTTATAAGTTAGGAGGAAGGATAAAAATAATCGACGGGATACCATTGATGCACCTGAACGAAGTCAGGGCGGCTTGCTAGTAAGTCAAATGGAAATTAACAAGTGTTCGTCCGTGTTAAAACACCGACTCCACAACACGCAGGCTCGGCTGTCAGGCGTTTATATTAACTCGGGAATAAGTTATCTTGCTTATCATAATCTAACAAAAGATCACAATAGAGTGGTACACCATCTTCTATATATTACCAGGGAATGGGGATGGAGCAGTCTTGATACTTGAATATAGGCTGGCGTTTGAAAATATGTGGCTTATTGATGTTTGATGGTACGTGTGGAACATAAAGATGAAGAAAGAGAGCGCTGGTATTGATTTATGGTTAAACAGAAGTTTAACGATACGTGTGGTTCAATACCTTACACACAGTGATTTAGGAGCTGGAGATAGGCGAGATCTTACCCTTAAATATGTGCCTTTGGAATAGATCTGACTTTCTATTCTGCTCTACACAATTGGCACGACAGTTAGTAGAGTCAGAGAGTGACACAAACTTCTTATTAAAAATAAAATAATCGTAGAACTTTCATTGTAACTTTGCACCCCCTTTTTACCCACTTAAAAGGTAATATTTGAGTATTTTTTAAAGAAATGTTTCATGACTTTCTATATAGAACATTTATACTGAATTTCACTCAAATAGGCAAGATTTTATCCTTAAACATGTTCCCTTGGGATAGATCTGACTAATTATTTTGCTCTACGCAATCGGCACGACAGTTTAGTTGTCAGACAGCGACACAAACTTCTTATAAAAAATTAATAATTGCAGAACTTTCATTGTAACTTTGCACCCCCTTTTTACCTCCTTAAAAGGTAGTACTTGAAAGATTTAAACGGGTTCATGACTTTCAATAATTAAGAACAGTAAAGTTTCATACTAACTTTCCGCCTCTGTTTTACTTGCTGACTGTGAATTCTCCTAAATTCTCTGAAGTGAATTTTCAAAAGGCCTTTCTTAGTGCTCCCGCGCCTTTTTGTAACTTGCAAGGGAGAAACCCTTGGGCAAAATTTCAAGTTTCTAACCCTTATAGTTTAGGCCCTGCGTTGATATAACAGTCAGTCAGTTAGCTTCTCCTTATATACTCGTATATATATATATATATATAGTATATGAGTATATATATGAGTATATATATGAGTTTGTTAATTTTTATTACTCTATTTCTTAACGTATTTAAAACTGTCCTATCCTGTGTGTGTGTGTGTAAGCTGTTAGTTTTCTATCAAATAAATAAATGAACATCTTTATTTCTAAATTATTTTTTTGTATATCTTTTAGTTTTATCCGTATTTATTAACTAAATAAAATAAAAACACATCACATCTCATATATTGAATCCAAAATAAGTGGTCTTTAGCACTTGTGTTACAAACATCAATCAGCAAAGGAATTACAAATATAATACTTAAAACATATAACCAACACCCAGGCACAGAACAAATATAAATATCATAATTTAGGAGGTAGGATCACTACTATCTGCGCCAACGGCCCTGTCAGATATCATTATACTCTTGAGTCATTTACTATACCTAGTTTTCTTATATAAATTCATCAAGATCATTTTGGGATACAGAACAATACTAACTATTGTGCAGTGAGGTACCGGCAGAGTAGAATAGTATCTCCTACTGCTCCAGGTGTCGTAAGAGGCGACTAAGGTACCAGAACCGATAGATGGCGGTTTATCCATCCGAAACAGTGCAGCTCAAATGCACAGGGCGGGGATGGGCAGCAGCATCCTAGTCGCTATAGATGCGCTCTGCGATTGTCCACAGGCTTACCCAGTGCGGCAATTATGGACAAGAAACCTCATTTCTTTGAGAGACTTTGGTCTAGCAGTGGACATGCTGACTGGTATGATGCTGATGAGGTACAATATTAGTAATAAAATATAAAGTATCAAAATCGTTCTGTCCGAGTACGCTACGCACAATTCAGATTGAGGGAGGTGTGAGCCGCGTGAATTACCGTCGCAGCGGGGGGCGATCCCACAATCCCGCGCGGGATCGCCCGGGATTCCAAGAAGCGCGCCATGTTGATGATCCCGCGACGCGTCATCGGATCAAGATTGTTCGCGGGCGCTATTTTACTGCCTTATGAATTGTCATGGGGCATTATTAATTTTTGTTTGCAGCCTTTATTTGGTTTGGATAGTTTATTTTATTTCTGACTAGCGACTAGCCCCGGCTCTGCACGGGAGCACGAGAAATAAAAGTAGTTATTGAGGGTTATCCTTAAGAGATAGACATATGACATGGTGTTTTGTTGACCTTTTAATGTGTACAATATTGCAGTAGATTATTTTGATCTATCTCGTCGGTTTTAACCAGCGTTTGCCATGTAATCGCTAAAAATTTTCTTCATTTACGTCACATTACCAAACTCTAAAATTATCAGTGTTTTTCTACTATATTATGCATGTATTTTACATATAAATGTTCCTCTTTAATCTCTGTCTACCTAACCCTGTCTACCAAACCCCCCTAAAATCAGTTGCATATTTTTAAAGCTTTATGCAGTCATAGGGACAGACAGACAACAAATTGATTTGTTTTATCCAACTTTGTGATGACAGCGTCTTGAGTTTTTATGACAGTAATCTGAAAGTGTACTAAATAAATAAATATAGTGTCTCTAAATAAATAAATATAGTCATGAAGAGATAGCAGATATACAGAGTTACATGAAGTAGACCGCTTTCAAAGGTCGCCTGCTTGGTACCTCATTTCACCTATTTCTACCGCCAATCAGCAGTGTTTGCATTGCTGTTGTTCCGGTTTGAAGGGTGAGAGAGACAGTGAAATTTATGGGTAAATGTGACATGGTATCTTCAGCTCACAGGGTTGACGATACGCTAGTGATATCCTTGTGATGACATAAGCGTCTATAAGCTGCGGTCACGTCTATCATCAAGCGGACCATAAGATTGCTGCAGCATCATCTGCAGGGCTGATTTGTGAATCTATACCATCCAGGGCGCTACCTAAATCTTTAGGAGTTCAGTGACATACTGTAGAATTAAATATATAAAAAAATATAACTTTCCATTTTATTTTCCTTTTACATATATTTAAACAACAATATAATAATAATAATATACTTATTATTGTACATTTTGCCTTATCGCTCAGGGCGATTTCTTCTAGGCAACCTTTGGATGGACACAAACGAAGAGAATGTGATAAGGCACCTCGATGGTGTACCACCATTTCATGAAAACAAAGTCAAGTAAATTAAATTCTAAAATAAAAAGGGGGTTAAATATATGTATTAAAGTAGTATATTTGTGATTCCTCTGTTGTCTGATGTGCATAACAGAACTGCTTTAAGCGACTTATCACGGAGTCAGGTCAATGTATGAGATGTTGTGTCAATTTATTATTAATATTTGCATCGCTGTTTTAGATGGATATACCGCCATCTGCCGGCTTATTAACTCAGTCGCTTTCTATTGTCATTTTGTATTGACGTTAAAAGCTTATATTTCTTGACTCAGTATTCACAGAACTGTTTGTAACAATCAAGGGATCACGTTTTATAGGACGTTTGTCAATTCAGGCGAAGAACTAGACTGGAATGCGTGCGGTTGTAACGCTCTTAAATCTATTACGTTAAAGTTGATTTTAAATATTGTATTTATCGCTATAGAAATGCGTGGGTGCCGGGTGGGAGATAGTGTGTACATTATTCCCAGCACAGTTTTCGTTTATAGATGTCGGAAGACATTCTGTTTTAACACGGCTTAACAGATTTGTTTTTGTTGAATTCTAACGCGTCGTTTGTTTGTGGTTTTATTGTGGTATTTAAATACAATTGATCAACGGTGTATTCAATGAAAAAGCTGTGTGCTTTTTGTTGGAATCGAACTAAAATTATATACAAAATAGCTGAAAAGCAAAGCATGTTAGTCAGTGAAGGACTGTCTAAGTAAATTATAGAGCAGTGGTCGATATTCGATTTGAATTCATTTAATTTTCTAATTTGAACTATAAGAGGTCTGACGTTTGATAGAATAACCCCTATTTTGTCAAAGGCCAGACCTCTTGAATTCTGTTAAAATAATCCTTATTCTGTCAATGGGGTCTGGCCATCTTTCAGTAAGACCAAAGAGAATATAATCATTCATAAACAAAAAATGTTCAATTCAACTAAACATTACAATATGTGTTGTTCAAACAGAATTCAAATTCAGTACAATTGATTTTAGAACAATTTACATTGATTAGAAAAACAAACAATAGGTACATTATATTTGATACATTACGATATGATAAGCACAAAATTCCATAAAAAACTCAGATATAATATTTTACATGTACAATTTAAAAATTAAACAATTTAACAACGTGATTTATTATTTCAAAACCAAAGCCAGAGCATTTTTCCAACAAAAATGTTTTTAACTTATTTTTGAAGTCACTGTTGTATAAATAGCCCTTCAGTTCGATTGGTAATCTGTTAAATAAGTGAACCGACTGATGTAGAGAGCAGTGTGAATATCTAAATGAGGAACAAAAGTAATTGGGAAGTTTTCTTTTCACGTGACGTGTGTGAAATATTTACTCAAAGTCCAAGTCAAATATATCTTTATTTCAAAAAGGCCTATCATCTCCTCCCTTCTTGTGCGCCATAGGTCTTTAGTTCGTTTCCCAGCCAGAGAAAATATTTATTTGATATTTGTGTTTGTTCTGTGTCTGGGTGTTAAATATATGCATTTAAATAGTATATGTGTGATTCATCTATTGTCTGGTGTTCGTAACACAAGTACTTTAAGTGACTTACCACGGAATCAGGTCAATGTGTGAGATGTTGTGGGAATTTATTTATTTATTAATTCATAAAAATAAAACCAAAAATCTATGACTGTAGATTTGCTAATTAAAATTTCACACAAATAACCGATGACCCTGACAACCAGTGTTGTAAGAGTTGTTTAAACAAATAGGACATTGAGTGTCTCACTTTAATACTAGACTGCCGGCACCAGACGGGTCTTATAACTACTACGCGAGCCATCAGAAAAGAATCTGCAAGAAAACCTGATGGTGATATGGGTTCCGATAACACCTAATGTTAGGTAAAAATAGAACCGGCGTTGGCGGTAATAGTTCGATGTTAGAGCAATTCAATTGAATCTCAAGCAGTTTCATAATTAACATAATCTTTCAAGCAGTAATAAACCTTAGCAATTAGTTTATCTAATACGCAGTTCTTGAATTTATTTTCAGGCATATTTGTAATTCTACTTGGGATTTTATTATAAAATCATAAAGTATTGCCCTGAATTAATTACTTATTCTTTGGACCATAGCAATGGGCACTGCAAATTTATACTTATTTCTACTAGTATTACTATGAATGTCACTATTTTTCTTAACATCAGTTATATATTTGTGAACATAAATAATACTTTCATAGACATATTGACTGTGTACAGACATTATTTTAATTTCCTTAAATTTTGCGTCTTAAAGATTCCTGCCGAGTCATTTTATAAATCGCTCGAATAACTCTTTTCTGCAAAACCAAAATAACATTTATGTCTGTAGCATTACCCTATAGTAGAATACCATATGACATAACGCTGTGAAAGTAGCTGAAATAAACTAGCCGCTCTGTAACATTACCCAGTAATTTCACAAACTCTCACTCTTCAAACTGCTACTACGCCCTAAATAGGTGAGAGTGAGGTACCGGTAGTGTAGAATAGTACCTCCCTTTGTACCAGGTGTCGTAAAAGGCGACTGAGGTACCAGAATCGATAGATAGCGGTATCCGAGACAGTGTAGCTCAAATGAATAGGGTGGGGATGGACAGTACTGCGCTGTGCGATTGCCAACACGCTTGCCCAGCGCGGCAATTATGGGCAAAATTCCCCCTTTCTAGGGGAGGCCTGTGATCAGCAATAGACTTCCAATGGCTGTGATTGACCATTGATTTACCATTGCAGATGACCTTTGTGTGAGGTCAACCTCATGTAATATCCGTAACACTTTTTACCGCTTTGATCTACTTATTCAAATTTCAGATTTAGGTCCACGTATGAGGTGTTATATAAATATAAATTATGTTATGTATATATTTATTAAAAAATACTTTTAATATTTTACTATAGCTTATGACGATTGAAAAGTATTTGACTATATGACAAGTCTATTTAAACAAAGATTAATTGGAGATTAAGCCATTTGAGTGCAATTTTATATAAACAGTCCAGGCTAGATAAAGATCAAAAGCCATGTCAAACCATGCGGACACAACCCATCCGAAAACTGACCGTTGAGAAACTTGCTTAACATCAATTATCGCCTCGGGCTTCTCAATTAAGTGCAACCTCCGTCCATTTTCATACATCCGAGTGGTAAATCGTCACCTGACACCACAGCACAGCTTTTATGTCGCGTTTATGTTGCTTAAGCAAAGTTTACTGCGCAACAAAACAGTCCACAGAATGACTAAACCTTCAAGATTTAGGTATTAAAAATACAATGTTCTAGATTTAGGTACAGCGAAAAGAGAAGAATTATATGGACATTGAGATTGAAGTCACTAAGTCACTTTGATACGTTCCATAAATACGAAATGCTGAATTATATTTCAGATTCGTACGCGTAGAATAGTGACATTGGGGGATATAGTGACATCCAGGGTTTATTTATCTATTTAGAAACAGATTCCGAATTATCTGAAAATAAAATATAGCTTAAAGTCTGCCTCAATATATCGACTATCCATCACTGAAAGAATTTTTCAAAACAAACCAGCAGTTCCAGAGATTAGTGCGTTCAAACAAACAAAGTATAACATTAGTATAGATGATATTGAATAGAAGAAGTGCGTGCGTACATAGAAAACTTGTCAGAAGTGAAACTTCTTGGCCAAACAAATTATTAAGTCATGTAGGTATACATATATATATACAAATCTAAAACTTTAGATTTCCGAGACTCAGAGGTACAGAAATAGAAAGATATTTAGAGAATTATAATAATTTAATTATCATTAAAACATTAAAGTATATGTTCATATGTTGGGGATAACCCATAACAAGCATTTTTTATCCTCATTATATATATATATATGGAATACAGTTAATTTTAAGAACCATACAACAAATCTGTTTTGGAAGCTCCGCTCATAATTAATGCGGCAATTAAAACAACATTTAACAAATTATGAACACGCAACAGTAGAGAGTTGACATCTAGAAATAAAAAAAACTCGTTTTGTTTCAATAATATAGTAATCAGATATATATACATATATTATTCGTAGCCTTGAGGAACTCGTAATTTAGAGAAAAAATCTATGTCGCTCTATGACTGCTAGACTGCAATAAGTCATGCTGATTCCATAGAGAAACGTGAAAAGTCAGATCTATCCCACAGGAACATATATCCTAATAAAAAGTAGTTTATGTGTTATTTCAGACTATCAACAATGTTTGTGATAAATTTCATTTAGATCTATTCAGCAGTTCCGTCTAGAACAGTAACAAATATACGCGTATTTTATATAAAATATTTGGAAATTTTGTTCCCATGAAACAGATCTGGCCATTTACATTTGTCTATGGTATCGGCATGACTTATTGCAATCTAGCTGTCACAGAGCGACAGATTTTTTCTCTGGTTTACGAGAAATTTAAATTCCACGGTTCGGGCATACATTATCTTGACACGTTTATATATAGAAGAATAAGGTTTATGTTCTTGTGAAGCGAAGATATTCGACTAATATAATAAAGGCGAAGGTTTGTATGGATGTATAGATGGATGGATGTATGTTCGCTTTCAATCCAGAACGGCTAAACAGATTTGTAAGAAATTTGACACAGAGATTGTTGATAGTTTTAGCCAAATCTAACAGTACTAATTGCCGCGTAAAAATGTGCTGTTAGATCTGGTTTTTTTTTCTCTCAGAGAGACTGAAAATACTGGGCTAGACTGAGATGTTTACCCCAGTATCTCACGATCTATATGTATATTATTCATCATAATAGCCATTAAAAGGGGGAATGTTGCCCATAATTGCCACGCTGGGCAAGCGTGCTGCCTCGCACTGTGCATTTGAGCTGCAATATTTTGGATGGATATACCGCTATTTGTCGGTTCTGGTACCTTAGATGTCTCTTACGACACCTGGTACAGAGGGAGGTACCATTCTACTTTGCCAGTACCTCACGGCTAATGTATATTTATGAATACGCTTAACTGTATTAGTATTTAGTGCTCAAGATGCGTCATCGGGTCTGCCATTGCTACTCAATTGGCGCCAATTTTGACGTCTAATTCCAGTATTAATTGCGTTTAAAAAAAACCACTTCTCCTCGTCCCAGCTATGTGGAAGCCGTGCCTAAATTTGGGATGTCTGCTTAACACTCGTTTGCGTTAATTGACGACTTTTAGTGCAATATTAATGGACATTTATATACGTTTATGGCCGACCCGCGCGGCTGCGGTAATAAAATTATTTTGACATTTTTTTTTTAAATTCCTTGTCTTTGAGTAAACAGTTGTCCGCGTTAATGGTGGCCAGAGATTATTAAAAGATTGTACGGTGTTTTAATTGAGTTATATATACTAGATATGTTTATTTGATAATGAGATTGTAAAGTTGGATTTTAATTATATTTATAAAAACTTACGTCATCAAACTACTGTTCTTAAATAAAGCAATAATAGTAAATTTTGCTTTTATCTCTTTTTCTTTAGTATCTTTTGGAAATAATTCTATTATAATATTATAAAAATTCTGTTTATCTGTATGTTTAAGAACACATTACATAAAGTGTAATAAACTCGATCGGAGTGACAGACACAATGTTAGTGCTACAAATGCGAAAATGTTTGTTAGACTTTCTCGCCTTTAATGCTAAACCGATATTAGTGAGATCACGCATAGTTGACACTCCACGGGAAGGCATACTCTATTTATACACTAACCGCCCCTATAACGCACTCGGTAGTGTCCGTATCTTGAGCACCAATGGTCGTGGATTCGATTCTCGATCAGAAACGTTTATATGATGAATATTAATGATTGTTATATGTCTATATGTGTATTTTTTTATTACCATAAGGTATCGGCAGAGTAGAATAGTACCTTCCTCTGTACCAGGTGTCGTAAGAGGCGACTAAAGTACTAGAACCTACAGATGGCGGTATATCCATCCAATTTCATGACAGAATGACAGTTTAACAGACAGGGATGGGCAGCAGCTTCTCCGCCAGGAAAGCTACGCTCTGCGATTGCGAATACGCTTGCCCAGTGCGGCAATTATGGGCAAAATTCCCCTTTTTCTTGGGGAGGCCTATATCTTGCAGTGGATTTCCAATAGCTGTAATAATGACATGTATTTTAATATAATATTTGTGTTTCCATTGTTCTCTGATATCCGTAACACATTTCGGAGTCTTGTCAATGTTTCACAGTTATTATTATTTATGTAAACAGTTAGATTCAGAGTGACGTCAATTTGTGAAACTAAAAAGCAAAGAATTTACATTTTTATAGATTAATAAAAACCAATAAAAACACATTCCAACCGACCGTTTAAAGTTAAATAAAGATGTATTGATATAAATAAAAAATAAAATAACCAAATGTGTCTCTTAGATCAATTTGAATAATTCTCCCGTGCCGCGGCCGACCCGGCGCGCTGATTTACCGTATGTCCGTTTGTCACGTCTATTTTGTCGTTAATTAACTCCTTAATCTGCATTAACACGATGGTTATTATCGTAAAATAAACATAATTAATGAACATGGTTATTTTTTTATTTTATTTTTTGCAATTTTGCGATAATGTTTAGAGGATGTCTGCTTTACCGAACTGTAGTTTTGGACAAGTGCAATAAAGATGAGAAGAAGACTAGATTTTTATTTGACGTTTATTATGATGGCATATTAGTCGTGTGGTACCGAAGGCAGAGCAGAATAGCACGTAATCGTAAGAGGAGACTGGGGTACCGGAACCGACAGATGGCAGTATATCCCGAAGCAGTATAGCTCGAATGCAACATGGCGGGGGTGGACAGCAGCATTCCCGTACTGAAGCTATGCTCTGCGATTGTCACCACGCTTGCCCAGAATTATGGGCAAATTTCCCCTTTATTTCAATAGCTGATATGATTAGTCGAAGGGTATCGGTAGAATAGTACCTCTATCTGTATCAGGTGCCATAAAGAAGGCTGAGGTATCGCTATGCATATCGAAATTAACTGCCCTAACAGAGTTGGGCAGCTGATCCTCGCCGTGAAGGTGCGATTGCCAACACGTTTATCCAGCGACGCAATCATGGCATTTTACTGGAAAAACATTCTTGAGATTTGAAGATATTATGCCACATTGCACAATAATTTCACTACCCCTCTCACTCTTTAGACCAGAACACAGCAATGTGTACATTGCTTTTTACCGGTATAAATAGGGGAGAGTGAGGTACCAATATACACGGCCTTCGGAGTAAGTCTACCTGATTTCTGGTTACGGTACCTCTGTCGCCTTTTACGACACATGACATAATAGGAGGTACACGCCTTTAATATTTTACAAGGTATATTTTTTATTCAATAACAATCCCTATTATGACATTATAAATGCGAAAGTAACTCTGTCTGTCTGTCTGTTACGCTTTCCCGCATAAACCTCTAAACCTATTTTGATGATATTTGGCACAGACAATTTTTAAACCCTGAGGAAGGTATAGAAAAGACATAGGCTATTTTTAATTCTAAATAAGAGTGGTTGAAAGGAGGGATGAATAGAAGTATCGCTATTTTAGAGCTAGAAACTTGAAACTTATTTTTCAGGCCATTGATTCGATATAAATAAACATGACATTCATAGTTTATATAAGTTAAGGTAAATAGGTACGGTACCCAAAAAGACTAATCCACGCGGACGAAGTCGCGGGCACAGCTACTATCTAATATTTATATGGTGATATTTATGTTTGTTCTGTGTCTGTGTGTTGAATATCTGTATTTAACGTATTAAATTAGAGTTCCCTCTGTAGTCTGATATCCGTTACACAAATGCTTTGAGTCACTTATCACAGAGTCAAATTAAAGTGTCAGATATTGTATGAATTTATTATTATAATTAAAAAAAGGGATAGACCGCAAACAGAAGGTTATACTCGCCTATTTTCACCGCCCACTAATAGTGTTCGCATTGCTCTGTTCCGATTTGAAGGGCGAGAAAGGCAGTGAAATTACTAGGTAATGTGACGTATTAAAAGTCACAATATTGGCAATGCGCTAGTGATATCCGTGTGATATTACGAGCGTCTATAGGCTACTGTGACGCTTATTAACACATGGACTGTCCGTTTGTTTGTTGACCTGGTGTAATAAAAAAATAAAAATTAGCACGATCAACACTTAAATCTGACGCGAAGACCGAATAATTTGCCGAATTAAATATTCAACATTAGCAAGCTGGACAGGTTGTGTTTGCTTCATAAATGTTAATTATATTTTTATGACATATTATGAGCCA
>JACJUM010003317.1:11165827-11200215 GCA_020976665.1 Heortia vitessoides
AACTTTATTTGCAACTGCTACTTACGCGGTATTGCACTATCATCGACTATATCACAAAAAGAAGGCATATATTTTCATATCAGCCATAGAAAGTCTATTGTTGTCAATTTTTGGCAATAATTGCCGCGCTGGGCAGCCGTAGTGGTAATCGCAGAACGTAATTTGCGATGAGAATGCTGCTGCCCATCCCCAGTCTGTAGTAATTAACCTGCGCCATTTTGGATGGATATACCGCCATCTGTTAGTTGCAGAACCTCACTCGCCTCTTACGACACTTGGTATTGGGAAAAATACCTAAGCAGGTAGCCTTTGTGTTACTCCAGATTACCAATTATCTTAGTGCCAAATTTCACCCAAATATGTTTTGCCTTACCAGAGTGCAAGAGTAACTTTCTATCCTAATGATTTCGGAGTTAGTGTTTAATTCAAATGCAACAGGGCAGGGATGGGTAGCAGCATTCCTGTCGTGAAACTACGCTCTGCGATTGCCAGCACGCTTGCCCAGCGTGGCAACTATTGGCATAATTCCTTCTAGGGCCTATGTCCAGCAGTGGCTGCTATAACGATATCTACACGAGATTTTATCCAGAAAATGTTGCTGGGGGATAGATCCGGGTTTTTATTTTCCCTATGGAACTGGCACGACTTTATTCACTAGTACACCTCCTCCTGGAATAACAAGAGATCAGGGTTAAGACCTCGCGGATAAATAAAAACACAGTGAAAGCCACAGGCGGAAACTAGTATGAAGATGTAAAGATAAACGTCCTTTTATAGCTTCATTTGCTATTCACGCTCAAATACAAAATTACCTTTTTTATTACGGGACCTGGAATTTTTATTTACATATTATTTTAAGTTCTCCGTATGGGGTCCCTGACTGACTACTGTAGTGCCATGTGATGTCTTTATTATAATTTTGTTAGGGCCTGTATCGATTTGGTGCGGTATAGCTTGCTTATCGCTTGGGATAGCAGAGCATATCCTTACAATGTATATATATTATAAATGTGAAAGTAACTTTGTCTGTCTGTCTGTCTGTTAGGCTTTTCCGTTTAAACCTTATAACCGATTTTGATAAAATTTGGCACAGACAATCTCTAGACCCTGGGAAAGGACATAGGCTATTTTTTAATTCGAAATAAGGGTTGTAAGCGGTTGAAAGGGGAAATGAAAAGTTGTATGGAAGTATCGCTATTTGTAAAGCTAGAAACTTGAAACTTATTTTTCAGGCCATTGATTCGATATAAATAAACATGACATCCAAAGTTTATATAAGTTAAGGTAAAGAGGTATGGTACCTAAAAAAACTATTCCACGTGGACGAAGTCGCGGGCACAGCTAGTCTTCTATATTTACAGAAATGTAATTTTCAGAAATAATACTTGTTCAGTATCACCAGTGATACCTTCATATCAGTAATAACGACAGGCCCGATGGCGTAGGTGCTAGTGATCCTATTTTACGCGTTAAAGGTCGTAGGTTCGATCCCCCTCCAGGATAAATATGTATATGACGAATAATTGTGTGTTCTATGTCTGGGTGTTATTTATGAGTATTTGTTTTTTTATATTTATAATTTCTCTATTGTCTGATATCCGAAACATAAGTGCTTTAAGCTACTTATCACGAAATCAGGTCAACGTCTGATATCGTGTGAATTATAATAAAAAATAGCCGTAAACGATATTCAGTTTGATTGCTATGTATATATTTAGTATAGCACGTAGCTATATTTCCAAAATAATATTAATATTAATGTGTTGGATCTTCTATTGTTGTATTATTTTTCTTTTTTATTAGATCAGATCGACAAACAGGCTTACAGTTCTTGTGAGCCTTTAGATGATCCCGTTATATCACACGGATATCACTAGCGCGTGAAGTACCGGTAAAGTAGAATACTACCTCTCCCTGTACCAGGTCTCGTAAGAGACGACTAAGGTACGCGGTATCCATCCGAAAAAGCACAACTTTAATACTACATGGTGGGAATGGGTAGCATCATCCTCGTCATGAAGTTGTGCTTGTTGCAAACACGTTTGCCCAGCGCGGCAATTATGGGCAAACAGCCCCCTATCTTGGGCAGGTCTTTGTCCAATAGTGGACTATATATAGCTGGTATGATGAATTTATATATGTGGACTGCACCGCCTCATCTGTTTTAAATTTTCTTTTTCCGGATGGTTAATTGGTAGATAATGCCTCTAGACATTAAGTCTGCCATGCACATTGTATTTTTGATGTGCAGATAGCTAAATAAATAAATGCTAAATAATACTTGTATTATACATTGATATATATATATATATATACTATCATATCTCTCAAGTTGTTTCAAACTTAGCATTTTTGAAGTTATTTCCGGACAAACACAGTGACACAAAATTTGTATATATAAAGATTGAAATTTTAAATACGCTCGCTACATAAGTGGACGTGACACTTAATTTTTAACTGCACGATCTCGGTAGCGATCGACTTAATTTACAATTTTAGAAATTATCGTTCGTATAGAATATGAATTTTATTCTAAAATTCGGAACCTCTAACTTTGTATTTTTATTATTGTCTCTTTGACATTTGAATGGTCGACCGTACGATACTAGTTTTGGTTTGCTTTTTACAACCAAACGCCTTACGAATATTCTCTATTCGTGTGTTTTTGTACGATAGTGTTTCTGTTATTTAATACTTTTTATAGCGGAAACTGATTTTGTCATAAATAAGTGTTTTTTAATGCCATTAATAAATAAGAGACATTAAATATTTCTAAGAACTGTGTATCTGGGTAATATTACATTTTGTTTTACTAATATGGCGGATCCGATAGCGCTGACGATAGTAATCTTTTGTGTGCCAAAGGTCGTGGGTTTGATTCCCACCTGGGTCAATATTTATATGAATGTTCGTATTTGTCCTCTATATTACATACATGATACATTGACCTGACTCCGTGGTAAGTCGCTTAAAGCACTTCTGTTACAGACATCAGACAACAGAGGAATCACAAATATAATACCTTAATACATATTTTTAATACCCAGACACAGGACAAACACAAATATCATCATATAAATATTTTTCTTAGGTGCGGATCGAACCCACGACCCCTGGAGCATAAGATAGGATCACTACCATCTGCGCCATCGGGCGCAAAATCGAAAAATCATCTATCTGAGTACTTATTTTTCTATCTTTTTTGATAAATAAATAGCTTTAAACCTGTGGATGGACATAAACTATTTGGTCCTGGAAAAGTTCTCGCAGGACGAAATATCAAGTTAGGACCACGCAGACGGAGACGCAGGTGAAAGGCTAGCGTATTATGTATGTAGCTATATCATCATTATATCAGCCGATGGACGCCCCCTGTTAGACAGACCTCCTCAATCAGGTAGACCTCATACAGAAGTCATCTGCATTGGTACCTCATCATCATTATCACAGCCTAGGAATAGGGGAATTTTGCCCATAATTGCCATGAAGGGCAAGCATGTTGGCAATCGCAGACCGCAGCTTTCTCGATAGGGATGCTGCTACCTAACCTTACCTTACGCAATAGAGCTACCTTGCTGTATTGGATATACCGCCATCTGCCGGTACCTTAGTCGCCTCTTACGACACCTGGTAGGTGCTATTCTACCATGTCAGTACCTCACGGCATATTGGTACCTCATACTCACCTATTTTACAGTCATATAGTGCTGTGTTCAGCTCTAAAGGGTGAGAGAGGCAGTGAAATTACTGTCTAATGTGGTATAATATCTTCGAGTACTAAGGTTGGCAATGCGCTAGTGGTATCCTCAAGATATTACAAGCGTCTTTAGGCTGCTGTGACGCTTACTGTCACGCGAACTGAATGCCCGGTTGTCGACGTTGTTTATTAATAAAAAAAATGTGTCAATTTATTCAAGTATGAACTACTTACAAAATCTAAGCGTCAGCTTTCCCATTGTCCAATAACATACTTTTAAATTGTTAACAGTATTGCCATGAGAAATTTTAGTCAAAATAAACCTTATGTCACAAACTTTAGAGGTTAATTTAGATTTTTATAAATGATGTAACATTAGTAAAACTCACCAAATACTGTGAACACGCGAAATCGTATTTAACTGATGATAGCATTCGGATTTCGCTGCGAATACTAAGCTGGTACAATCCTATTGGCTGGCACGGATTCCGTGAAACCTTAAGTGCCTATTGTTGAGAATAAAATATTTATAAATTGTCCAATAAAATTGTGCGGTGTGTCCTGTACGAAATCTTCAAAGCCTCCAAATTGTTCAATTTAAAAATTACGCCATAGTGCAACAAGAATAGTAATACCTTCAATAATACTTCAATATTGCGTATGTAGCTTGAGTAAATAAGGTCGATATTCCATCTTAGCCGTGAGGTACCGGCAGAGTAGAATACTACCTCCCCCTGTACCAGGTATCGTAAGAGATGACTAAGGTACCAGAACCGACAGATAAGTATATCCAAGCGAAAAGTCAGCGAAAATGTACAGGGTGGGGATGGACAACAGCTTCCCCGTCGCCAAAGCTGCGCTCTGCGAATGCCAATTCACTTGCCCAGCGCGGCAATTATAGGCAACATACCCTCTTTCTAGGGGAAGCCAGACATTCAATGGCTGGAATGGTGATCATGATTAATTTGAAATATTAAGTCAATAAATTCTCCTAATCCCTATATCCTAGGATGGTTACTAGACCATTCTGGGGTGGGCATGACCAACTCGCCCTTTATATACTCCTATGCCTGAATCCAGGGTAAGTGGTTAAAAACACTTGTATTACGGACCGATTCAACAAACTTACTGACGTATGTACACTGTGTCGACAGTTGGACATGCGACGTCGCGTCTGGGTGTTATGCAAATGCCCAATTAACATATACGTACGGACATAATGCCTTTACATTTATGCCATGGCGTCTACATGGCTTGACTCCATTATGTGGTTTTAAATCGAACTCTTGTTGCACCATTGATTATTTTTTATTCACATTGTAATTTCTTGATGGCGGCTTCGTAAATGTAGTGTTTGGGAAACAATTGGTCATAGTAGTAATATTATAACCAGTATTTGTGGTTCTCAAACATTTTTAAACTAGTTGATAGCTGATACCCACCATTTCAATTGCTAAGACGCATTTATAAATGTAAAATATTTATCATCATTATCATACATGCCATTAGAAGTCCACTGCCGGACATAAACCTCTCCAATAAGGAAGTTTTTTTGTTCTAAATTGCCGCGCTGGTCAAGCGAGTTATCAATCGCAAGCGCAGCTATCACGACGGGGATGCAGCTGCCCATCCCCGCCCTAGGTATTTGTGCTGCACTGTTTCGGATGGATATACCACCATCTGTCTGTTTTGGTAACTTAGTCGCCTCTTACGACACCTGGTGCAGTGGGAGGTACTATTCTATTCTGCCGGTACCTCACGGCGTGTGTAAGGTATTAGAAATGTAGAATTGTATGTATATTAGTTTCTTATGTTTTCATGTAATAATAGTGATGTAATTAAGCATGTCGATACATAAATCACTATTGATCTGTGTATCCAAATGAATTGACAAGGCCCAATGGCGCATGTATATCACGTGCATAATATAGTAGAGAAATACTGAAAATTTAACCCGGCAAATAATTTTGTAAACCATAAAAAAAGTCTATAAAAAAATCCGCGGAAGTATTTATTTATTTATTAAACTTTATTGCACAAAATATTACAAAATGTACTAATGGCGGACTTAATGCCAGTTGCCATTATCTCTCAGTCAACCATTACACGAAACAGAAAGAAATACATGTAGTGGTGCAGACAATATATATACTAAATAGATAAACGTGACATACATATTTGTATAAATAAACGCAATAAATATATATGATATAATATATATTTATATAAAATAACGTACATCAGAAATAGGGTCATAAAGTTAGAGAAGCAGCATCAGTAAATAAAGTACGCATTGTCTATGATCTTATAGGAATAACCAATAAGCACACACACCCGCCATTTTGTTACTATCTTAACAGGATTATAGCCTGAAGTGCTTTAAACTTACATTTGGTTGTCTGGAAGACATTGCTCAAAGTTATACGCCAAATGTACGATTGCAAACATGTCCTTCGTAAATAAATATGCATAATAAATAATATATTATTTTTATTATTTTGCTTATTTGTAATGTATTCACAATAACTGAAATATAAATAGTAATAAATGATTCACATCAGGCACCTCGTCGATGTCAGCCATTGGAAGTCCACTGCTGGACATTGTCCATAATTGCCACGCTGGGCAGGCGTGCTGACAATTGCGGAGTGCAGATTTCGCGATGGGGATGCTGCCCATTTCTAACCTGTGCATATCAACTACATTATTTCGGATGGGTATACCGCCATTTGTCAGTTTCGGTACATTAATCGCCTCTTACGACACCTTGTACAGAAGGAGGTACTCTTCTACTCCGCCGGTACCACAAAGCTAAACCGAGTTAGCCTCAATTAAAGATTAGTTTTAAATACAGGGGCAAGTGTCATTTGTTATCCAAATGGTACTAGTGACGGGTCGACCGTTAGAATGCTTCATTCTGCGCACGCGTCTCAATTTAGTGGTCACCCATTATGTGTAGCTGACTTGCATCACAATAGTTGTGACCTTGTGACACACACAAAGATTTATTACAAGATATGCTGAAGCTAGCGATATTATTGTAGATTAAAATATCAGCAGTGAGGTACCAGCAGAGCAGAATCCGAGGTAGATATAAGAGGCTACCAGAACCGACAGATGGCGGTATGGCCATCCATCACATTGCAAACCAAATGCACAGGACGTGTATGGATTGCAGCGTCCCGATCGCCAAAGATGAGCTATGCAATTGCTAGCATGCTTGGCCAACGCGGCAATTATGGACAAAATTCCCTTTTTTTTGGGGAGACGGTCCAGCGGTGGAGTTCTGATGGGTGGTATGATGATGATGATGATGATGATGATGATAAAAATATAACAGCGGATCCGAAAGTCGTTGACCTGCATGTTTTCAAGCGATTAGGATATAACACATATTAGCCATTGGAAGTCCACTGCTGGACATAACCCGCCCAATAAAGGGGAAATTTACTTATATTTACCGTGTTCGGCAAGCGTGTTGGCAATTGCAGAGCACTGCTTCCGCGGCGGGAATGTTGCTGCCCATCTCCGCCCTGTGCATTTGGGCTACGCTGTAACGGATACCGCTATCTGTCAGTTCTGCTAGCTTGCTCGTCGCTTACGATTCCTGATACAGGGGGAGGTATTATTATACTCTACCGTTACCACGGCAATATGTATTTAATTATGTATTTTTATGTATTTATCTGCAATAAAGTGATTTAAGCTACTAGTCTTAGAGTAATATCAATGTTTGACATATAAAAAATATAAAATAAAAAAAATAGCTAACAATGGTATAGCTTTTAGTATTTCACAAGCCTTACCCGCCAATCGCAGTGATAGCATGCCCACTGTGATACGCAATTAAGTTTCTAACTTTCGTTCTAGGAAACGAAAACAATTCGGGCATTTAGTTGATTTGAATATCTCTGGTTCCTCTAACTGACGTTGCCACCACTGAAACTTGGAGCTCGTGGCGTTTAATATTTGTAATTGACAAACCGTGAGGTACCAGCAGTGTGGAATAGTACCTACCCCAATACCAGGTGCCGGAAGAAGCGACTAAGGTACTAGAACCGACGGAGTGCGGCTCAAATGCACAAGGCGTGCATGAGAAGCAGCATCCACGTCTCGAAAGCTACGATCTGCGATTGCCATCACTCTTGCTCAGCGCGGCAAATTTGTGTTAAATTCCTCCTTCCTTGTTAAATACATCTATTTAAGTAGTATAATTGTAATTCCTTTGTTATCTAAACTGCGTGATCAAGTGCTTTTCAATCCAATTCAATTTAATTTATTGCTTGTCACAGAACATGAACATGGTGGACAAAATACAATACAAATTGGAGTTTAGTGTGACGCCCTGCGAGGGCATTGCAACATGTAAGAACTAACTACTCGCTAGCTTAACGAATAAAATCCAGTTTATTTAATCTAGTGTACAATACAATTATATACAATAAATTAACATCTAATTTACAATAAAATTTTAATTTCAATTTTTGGATTTTGAGTAGATATTTACACAAAAACACAGCGTTGATACATTGGTTATTTATTAATTATTTTTATAAAACTTTAAGTGGATTACGGCGTCAGATTAATGTATGAGAAGTTGTGGATTATTTTTCATGGAGAGGCCTAACTCACGCAGTGCATTTCCAATGCAATTAATTTATCTTCTCAAACAAATTTCGCTCTTGTCTAAGTAATTTCAGAGCACAAAGTCCTAAGTTCACAGTTTAAAGTAACAATAGTTTCTTAAAAATTGACCAATCCATAGTTGACGGGCCAATGTAAGCCCACATATTTTATTGTACGTTCCCCGAACGCACCGACACTTTATGTAAATCGACAATGTGTTATTTTCTGTTGTTATTTTTATTGAAATCCGATGCTAATTCAAGCAATTACTACAATCGAGTTTCTAAGAATACCTAATCGTGGTGGGTTTTTCAATTTCTGTCACAAATTTATACATAAACTCATAGAACTTTACATGACACCTCATTCAAAAGTCGTCTGCATTGGTTCATCATTATCATCATCACACCAGCCATTGGTAGTCCGCTGTTGGACGTAGGCTTACGTAGGCCCTATGATAAGGGGAAAATTCTCTCGAAATTTCTTTGTAATTGCCGCGCTGGGCTTGTACTGAGAGCAATCGGGGAGCGCAGCTTTCGCGACGTGGATGCTGCTACCCACTCTTCCCTGTGAATTTAAGCTGCACTATTTTGGATGGATATAGATGTCGTAAGATGCGACTAAGGTGCATCTATGCAAAAAAGTCAGCACAAATGTACAGAGCTGGGATGGGCAGCAGCATCCCCGTTGCGAAAGCTGCGCTCTGTGATTGCCAACACGCTTGTCCAGCGCGGCATTGATTGGCAACATACCCCCTTTTTAGGGAGGCGTACGTCCAACAGTGGACTTTTAATGGCTGGTATGGTGATAATGATAAATGTTAAGATGGTTTAGACATATAGAACGGACATATCAATGCAGGGTCTAACTAAACTATATGGGTTAGAACTTTGAATTTTGGCACAGGGGTTGCTTTTGTAATGTAGTGAAACACTACTAGAGAATATTTGAAAATTCATCCCTGAAAGGGGTAAAACGGGAGTGCAAAGTTAGTATGAATATATAGTTTTTAAAGTCATTCGAATGACATTTTTCTTTATTGAAAGTCATAAAGCATGTGTACAATATTATATAATTTTTTTATAAGTAAATCATCCCTTAGGGGTAAAAGAGGGGCGCAAAGTTCTACAACTAAAAGCTGAGGATACCGCGGGGCACTGTATATAAAGATTGAAATTTGTAAAGCGCTTGCTAAGTCAATGGACATGATACTTTATTTTTAACTGCACCGTCTCGATAGCAACCGACTTAATTTACAAGTAAGCAAAATTCATGACAAGTAAGCAAAGAGCCGTGAGGTACCACCAGAGTAGAATAGTAATTCCCCCTTTAACGGGTGTCGTAAGACGCGACTAAGGTATCAGAACCAACAAATGGCGGTATATCCATCCAAAACAGTGTGGCTTAAATGCACAGGGCGGGGATGGACATCAGCATCCCAGTCGAGATTACTAAGGCAATTATGGGCAAAATTTCCCTTATCTTGAGGAGGCCTATGTCCAGCAGTGAACTTCCAATGGCTGGTATGATAAAGTAGAATTTGATTAAAATCAGTTTATTATTTAAATAGTTCGGAGCACCACAATACTGGACAAACGGCGCGACACGAAATTTTTATATGTAAATAGCTGTCCTGGCAAATGTTGTTCTACCATTTAATTATATAAATTACTAAAACAACTATTAAAAAATAGGAGTTGGTCATAGAAGGATGAAAAATTAGGTTAGATGGATTTTTAATGCTACATTATACAAAATATACATTATAGTTTGTATAACCTTTATCACTTAGGGGTGTGAAAAATAGATAGTACCCGATTCTCAGACCTACAAAGTATGCATATAAAGTTTCATAAGAATCGGCCAAGCCGTTTCGGAGGAGTATGGTAATTAACATTGTGACACGAGAATTTTATATATTAGATATACTTAAGCATGTAATTAACTTTTGGCCTGCAATTCGAATGAGAGAGAGACATTCTAAAACAGTCCAGCATTTCCAGAGACTGTCTGTACTCACGCATTAACATTATCTACAAAATAAGGCACAATATCCATGTCAATATACAAGTATACTGTTGCGAAGTGGTTCCGCGAACGAGATGGCAGCCATACTGTCTGGAGAGTACGATACTGCGCAAGATTATTAACATTACAGAGAAACTTTTAGATACACTTGTGGATAATGGACGAGGCGCTTTTCCATTTGCCCCGAGAATGCGTGGACTTCATCTAGCTTTGATATTTGTTTTATAATAAAATCGCTATTAAGAACTTTATTATATCAGCTCTAAGTACACTGGATATACGCTACCCTAAGAATGGGGAGAGGGGGCGTGGTGGCAATCGCAGAGCGTGATTAAGCTGACGGGAGTTAGACTTCTTAGAAATATCATTTGCATGGGTCCTAGGCTTGAAGGTTGATGGAGAAATTGAAATTTCTGAGTAAAGAGACATTAAATCTTCAAGTCTTGTGATCGGCAACACGTTTGTACTATCCTTGCGAGCGTCTATAAGCTGGTAGATACTTATGCACATACTACTGTCATCATCATGGCCAGTGGCGTAGCTAGGTAACCAAGGGCCCTGAGGCAAATAAATGGGGCCCCACTGGTATGTAAACATGTTTTATATATTTTATTTCATTCCAGTTCCATTATTTATGCCTCTTGTACTTTTATTCCGCATTTTTTTTCTTTTTCGCATCCCCCATATCTGCCTGTCTGTCCTCTGTGTGTTTAACAGAGATATTTTATGTAAACCGATTACGTTTTATCAAATAAAAATATGAAATATACAAATACTTAAAAAATTCGAGGGCCCCCTGAGCTTAAGGGCCCCGGGCCAGTGCCCCGCCTAGCCCCTAGGTAGCTACGCCACTGATCATAGCAGCAGTAGAACACCACAAACAGCTATAGGCAGAACAAAGGCCTCCTCAAGAAAGGGGGAATATGCTTTTGGGCTACGCTATTTTGGGTGGATATACCGCCATCTGTCGGTTCCGGTACCTCAATCGCTAGGTACAGGGGGAGATGCTATTCTACTCTGCCAGTAACTCACAGCAGTCAAACTCACAAACTGTCGCGTTTATAATATTAGTAAGGATGTCCTTGTTTCTTGTCAGGCCTGATGACACATTCGGTAGTTTCTTTATCTTATCTGCCAAGGGTTGTGAGTTTGATCCCCACTCAAGACAAAAATGTTTTGGGCATTTGTGTTTTTTCCTACTTTGGTAATATACATGTATTTAGGTGTCATAATAAAATTTTCTTGTTATCTGATATCATAACAAGTGTTTTAAGATATTTATCTGAGTCAAGAATGTGAGATGTATGAAATATTTATTTCTGGAAGGATCGTGAGTGCACCGTTACTTTCAGCCTAGGGAGGCCTTTGAACGACTACACTCTATTGTGTATGTACAGTGCAACTTTAATAGGTTGATATGTCGATAGTTGCATGACCTAAACGAGTGTAGATACATTTGTGTCGGAACAAACGTACAAGCGCGCTGGGTTGTGTGGCGTGTGACAGTTTTTGCTGACATTCTTTCGGTTAAATCAACTTTGGTTTACATGAAACTAAAAAAATGTATATATACGACACGGAATAATACTCTTATGTATTATTTTACACATGTAATCAAATGACATTTGATTTCTTTTTATTTAATCCTTACTATTCCTTACTAATATTATAAATCCGAGAGTAGCTCTGCCTGTCTGTCTGTTACGCAAGCACGCCTAAACTATTGAACCGATTTAAATGAAATTTGGTACATAGATACTCTAAAGCTATAGAAATGATAGGGTACTTTTTCACTCGACATAAGGGTTATAAGAGGTCGAAAGGGGGGATGAATAGTTGCATGGAAGTATAGCTATTGTTAGAGCTAGAAGCTTAAAACTTATTATTAAGGTTATTGATTTGTATGTATAAATAAGTATAACATTCAAAAAATATATAAGTTAAAGTAAAAAGGTATGGTGCCCAAAGAAACTACTGCACGCGGACGAAGTCGCGGGCACAGCTCGTTTAATATAAAAAACTTTGAATAGAAGCCGATGGAGGTCGCATCGGAATATCGCGTGATTCAATGGCGGAATGACGTTTAAATTCATTTGTATATTTTATAATATTAAATCTTTTAATTATAATATATATAAATTCTCACAACATCTCATACGTTGACCTGACTCCGTGGTTAGTCGCTTAAAGCACTTGAGTTACGGACATCAGACAATAGAGGAATCACAAATATAATACTTAAATACATATATTTATCACCCAGACACAGAACAAACACAAATATTATAATATAAATATTTGCTTTGGGTGGGAATCGAATCACGACTTTTGGCGCGCAAGATAGGATCACTAACATCTGCGCTAGCGGGCCTATCGTAAATAAAGGGTATAATTATTAAAGAGAAAAAATAAGTGAACTTTGAATGTCGTTTCTTCGAATTATGAAAGCAAGATAAATGTGTAATTAAACTAATTAAATGATGTATGTTGTAATTGTGTAATAAGTGTGGTATATAGGAACCACAAATATAATACTTTAACAAATATATTTAACAGCCAGACACAGAACAAACACAAATACCATAATATAAATATTTGCTTCGGTGGAAATCGAACCCACGACTTACACGCGCGCACAAAATAGGATCTCTATCATCTGCGCCATCGAGCCCGTCGAACAATGAAGCATAGGTTTTAATTAAAACAACGATAAAAGTGAACTTTGGATGACGTTTCTTCGTATTTTCAGGTGAAATCAAGCTAGAGTATATATAAGTATTTAAAAGTTAATAAATTATACATTTAAAGGCTTTAAAATAGCATAATCAGGCTGTAAAATAACCGGATCGTGATACTAAAAAAAAATATACGTTATAAAAATATAAACCAAAGATATAAATGTTAAATAAACAGAGTTTCATAACGTCCGTTAGCCGGCACCACACGTAGTAAAAGCTGTTTAAGCAGTTTTATTATGAATAGGGTATGCGTTATTGATAATAATATATTTAGATATTTTATTAACGACAATACCGCGGTGTAACGGCAGAGTAGAATAGTACCTCCCCTGTACCAGGTGTCGTAAAAGGCTACTGTGGTATCGGAACCGACAGATGGAGTTATATCCATCCGAAACAGTGCAGCTTAAATACTACAGGCTGAGGATTGGCAGCAGCATCCTCGTCGCGAAGCTGCGCTCTGCGCCCTGTGCACCCAATGATACCTACCGCCACACCTTACCTCTTACGTCACCTGGTACAGGGGGTACTATTTTACACGGCAGGTACAAAAGTCAGTGATATAGTCACCTGCATGTAAACGAAAATATTTTGGGGGTCGGAGGTTATTCTCATTTCTGACACAAACCACGGGGGCACGTTACGTCTATCTCGGATCTCTATCCGTTTATTAGTATAAAACGGTTTTTATGGCAAATTTGACTGTGGTCTCCGGCCATAATGTGGCATATCTGGCCACACGTACCAACTAGCTCCTTAGAAAGGCTGTTATCGCGATGATAACCGGTTTGCGGCGGTATTATTTCGTTTTATACCAATTTTCGGGGGCTTTTATTGTCTAAATGGCTGTGAAGCATGTGATTTTTGTTCTCTTAAGATTCGTAATGTGTTCTATATAATTTATTGTTGATTCATACGAATGTTTGGAAATCAAATGAATACGAGAAAGTATATTGAAGGTAGCTAGGTTAGGTGACAGCCTCGAAAGATCTCCGCGATCATCAGAGAATTTACTACTTAAGATGCCGGGTTCATTCCACAATATTTTACAGGAAATCTTTCAAGTTCAAGCTGTTCAGTTGAGGAATGCGCTTCCTTTGTCGATAAGACGCGCGCGATCACTGCCGATTTTTCAGAAAATGCTGAAGGAGTACTACGTCTTTATTTTTTTGTGTGTTTGTGTGTGTTGGTGGATATTTTTCTTTATATATTTGGATTGTTTATATTTATTATACATTAGTTTAATTTATTACAAACTGCCTTATTATTGTTGTATTTCTCTTATGTGCAAAGGTTAGAATCGGATGTGGAAGAGATCTTGTCTTGAAGAGATTGTACTGTACTGTTGTGTGTTTTTCTAAGTTATTTGAATGCGTTGTTAATGGTGTGTACAAAAATAAATTATTATTATATGTAAATATTATTATTATTATATGCACTATAAATAAATATTAAAAAAAAACCCACAACATCTCGTACATTGACCTCAATCCGTGATAAGTCGCCTAAAGCATTTGTTGTAAGGACATCAGACAACAGAAGAATCAAAAATATATTACTTAAACACATATATTTGTCCACCCACAACCTACGATTTTGAAGCACAAGACAGGATCACTACCATCGGCGCCAACGGGCCCGTCATTAAATTATGTGTTTTTACATTTTGTTGCAATAAATTAAACAACATTTGCTGTGAAGTACCGGCAGAGTAGAAAAGTACCTCCCATTACACCTTGTGTCGTAAGACGCGACTAAGGTACTAGAACCGACAGATGGCGGTATATCTATCCGAAACAGTGCAGCTTAAATGCACATTGCGGAGATGGGCAGTAGAATCCCCGTCACGACAGCTGCGCTCTGCGATTGCCAACACACCAACTATTTATTTATATGATGGTATTTGTGTTTGTTCTGTGTCTGTGTGTTTAATATATCTATTTTAAGTTATATATTTGTGATTTCTCTGTTGTCTGGCGTCCTTAACACAAGTGCTTTAAGCGACTTATAACGGAATGATGTCAGTGTAAGCGACTTACTACAGAGCCGGCCTGGCTCTGTAGTATAATGTATAATGTATAATGGATGAGAAGTTATGGCAAAATAATTATTATTATTTCTTTTGGATTAAAATAATTCCAAACCCTGAGGGTGTTTCGGTATTTAACTATAATTCACGGGCTTAGGCCAAGTGAACTTCAGGATCATGATAGGGGGAAGGAGTATCATCTTACAAGAACTTTCGGACAATACGGCAGGTGTTAAGAATTGCCGCTTTCTGCATAGTGATGTAAATGCTTTCTGTTAACTCAAGGGTTCGCAAGGCATTAATTAGGCGCTTAGGAATGACACCAGTACTTAAAAGCACCAGCGGTACAATGTACACGTTATCCTTGAGATCTGTGTATATATGTATTTTTCCTGTGATAGTTTTTTGTAGGTTGTAAGTGTTTGGGCAAGCTATGTCTATAAGATATACTGTATTATTTGTCTTGTCAACTAGAGTAACGTCTGGTCTATTGTTACGTACAGTTCGGTCAGTCAGAATGGCTCTATCATAATACATCTTATAGCTGCCGGTTTCCAGTATTGCTTTTGGGCTGTATTGGAAGTATGGCAAGGGTTTAGTTATAAAGAGTTTATATTTGATAGCTAATTTTATTATTATTATTAGTTACCGGTAGATCAGTTCGTCAAGCTACCTAACACAATGGCGCTATAATCGATATCTATCAATCGGTAGGGGAGAGAAGTCAAGTACCTACTGTCACGGGGTAATTAAATAAAAACATTTATACTAAGCTTATATTGCGGCTGCGTTTATACTGTAAGATGTAATCAATGTGTGATACACAGAATATTTTGGAATTTTCTACTAATATTCCAAGCTAGCTTTCCGTTGGCGACTTTTTTCGCGAAGACGCGACAATGTACCCGTAATTTCTTTAGGCATCATCATGCTTTAAATTTGTTTTCGATTTTATGAAGTCAGCAAACAAGCATACGGATTGCTTGATGGTATACGTGACCGCAGCCTGTAGACACTCGTGTCATCACAAAGATATCACTAGCGTGTCGCCAACCTTGTGAGCTGAAGATACCGTGTCACATTTATCTCTCACCCTTCAAACCGGAAAACAGCAATGCGAACGATGCTGTTTAGCGGTAGAAATAGGTGAGAGTGAGGTACCAATGCAGGCGACCTTTGTAAGAGGTATACTCTAGCATCTTGTGTTGGAACTGAGCGTATCAATTATCAATAAACATCATATCAGCAATTGAAAGTCCACTGTTGAACATAGGCCTCCCCTAGAAAGAGGGATTTTTGCCCGAAATTGCCGCGCTGGGCAAACGTTTTGGCAATCGCAGAGCGCAGTTTGCGCGACAGGGATGCTGCTGCCCATCCCCGCCTTGTCTAATCCAGAGTTCCTCGAGGTTGTGTTATAGGCTTTACATTACACACTTCAGACCGGAACACAGCAATACGAACACTTCTATTTAGCGGTAGAAATAGGTGGTAGTGAGGTGCCAATGCACACGACGTTTGTAAGAGGTCTACCTCATGTAAACACTAGCGACACGCCCCGACTTCGTTTGGGCACATAAATTAAAACATTCTTTATTCAAAGAGGGCCATTACAATCTCTTCCGAGTCTATTATTTCTATTAGATCAGGCCAGCATTCAGTCCGTGATAGCATGATAGTAAACATCACTGCAGCCTGTAGACGCTCGTGTTATCACAAGGATATCACTGACGCGTTGCCAGCCTTGTGACTCGAATATATTATGTCATATTACCCAGTAATTGCACTGCGTCCGACTACCTTTAAGAAGTAACACTGCTATTTTGGCGGTAGACCTTGGGGATAAGTGTCTTCCTCAAGTGAACACATCTCCATTAAAATAAAAATTGACCATTTATATTTGAGCCGTGAGGTACCGGCAGAGTAGAATAGTATCTCCTCCTCATACCAGGTGACGTAAGACACGATTGAGGTACCAGAACCGACTAATGGCGGTATATTAATCCGAAACAGTGTCGCTCAAAACCAGGACAGTCGCGAAAGCTGCGTTCTAAGATTGCCACGTACACGCTTGCCCATCGCAGCAATTATTGGCAAAATTCTCCCATGCTTGGGGAGGCCTTTGCCCAGCAGTGGTCTTCCAATGACTGATATGATGATTTCCAAGAAGAAAAAAACAAATTCCATATTAATAATACAGACGACCCTGATGACAGATCACAAGAATCATCATCATTGAAATATTTATTCTGTGTCTAGGTGTTGAATACGAGTATATTATATTTGTAATTCTGTTGTCTGGTGTCCGTAACACAAGTGCTGTAAGCTATGTCTCTGAGTCAGGTCAATGTATAAGTTTTGTGTGAATATAAAATGTATTTCTACACGGTGTGAATGCAGCCACGCGAGCACTCGTTTGGAAGAAGTCAACAAGGATACGGGCATAATGGGGAGGGTACCACGCTCAATTGGAATCAAATTATTGCTATTTGGGTGTAAAGGACGCTCGATTGATGAGGGTGCGATCTTTGCGAATTTTTTTCTGATTTTGACATGTTTTTTAATGTCATGCTAGTTTATGCATTTTGGTCGATTTCTTATTCTTTTCTGATCTCAAGGACTAAACTTCTATTAATCATTGTAATACTGTCTCTATTAAACTAGATGGCGCACATAGTATAGATCCTATCTTGAGCGCTAAGGGTCGTGGATTCAATCCTCACCCAGGACAAATATTTAAATGATATTTGTGTTTGTTATGCGTCTGGATGTTAAAATATGTATTTAAGAAGTATATTTGTTGGTTATCTGTTGTCTTATGTCCGTAACACAAGTGCTTTAAGCGATTTACCGTGGTGTCATATCAATGTATGAGATGTTGTTTGAAAAAAGTAATACAAAGTTTTCGCTTTAATCAATAAAATCAATGTACCTATAGCCCTTAGGTACTGGCAGAGTAGAATAGTACCTCCCACTGCACAAGGTGTCTTAAGAGGTGACTAAGGTACCAGAACCGACAGATATTGGTATATCCATCCGTAATAGTGCAGCTGAAATACATAGGGCGGGGTTGTGCAGCAGAATCCCTGTCACGAAAGCTGCGCTCTGCGATTGCCAACTCGTTTGCCCAGCGCGGCAATTATGGGCAACTATACTATACTTGAAGGGGCCTATATCTAGCAGTGGGCTTTTAATGGCTGGTATGATGATGATGTTGAGTATATTAAGTGGTCATCATGTGCTTACAATTTTTTATACTATGAAATGAGCAAACAAACATACGGTCCGCTTGATGATAAACGTGACCGCAGCCTATAGACGCTCGTGTTATCACAAAGATATCACTAGCATCTCGCCAATCTTGTAAACTGAAGATACCGTGTCACATTTACCAAGTAACTTCACTGCCTCTTTCACCCTATAACCCGCTACACAGCAATGCGAACACCGCTATTCGGCGGTATAAATAGGTGAGAGTGAGGTACCAATGCAGGCGCAGTTTGTAAGAGGTATATCTGTAGTGCAAGCATTATTTAATTATCAAACTTTGCTAAGTTTCAATCTTTTAGTTGACAATTCGATATCACATCCAATCGAAATCTCCCTCGATCGCACCCCGCTTCGTCGTATCGGCAAACATACCGCCAGATGTAACTTTTTCGCGTCCACCCCCCGAATAACATTCTAACAACCTTTTTGTCCGTCTGTCTGTCTTTGTGGCCATTTTTCAGAAGTGTCGATTTCAATTACATTACTATTGTGCTTTTGTGGGTTATAGAATTCGCTCTAGTCATCTTAAAATACTTATTTTTATAGTTACATATTTTTTGTTTCGTTCTGTTTTCTAGTAAAAGACACTTGGAACATATCTTGTATTCGCTTTGAATTGAACGTGTGAAGTTGTTTATTTTTTTGTTGGTTTAGAAAGTTAATACATATGTGGGGAATTTTTCGTGACTTTAAGAAATTAACTTCGGAACGTGTTTGGAAGTAAACAACGCTTAACTGATCTTTGCGAAATTGTCATCATACCAGCCATTGAAATTCCACTGCTGGACATAGGGCTCCCAAAGGAAGGAGGTGTTTTGCCCGTAATTGCCGCGCTGGGCAAGCATGTTGGCAATCGCAGAACGCAGCTTTTGCGACGGAAATGCTACTACCCATCCCCGGCCTGTGCATTTGCTATTCTACTCTGCCGGTACCTACATCAAGGAAAATAATCTCTGCGAAATTGTATCTGATTTAAATTGAGATGTGTTTCAATATTAGTTGTTGCAATTTGCAATTTTGGTAGATATGTTATATTTTTGTGATCTCTAGAAATAAACTTCTATCGAGTATTTTAAAACTGACTCTGGTTAAATTGGTAAATGAAAAAAAAGAAGGGCCGCGATACAAAACAAATCTTTTCTAATTATTTACACACTGAAGTAAATAATTAGTTTTTAATAATTAGACTTAAGAGAGGAGCTTCAATCAAACATTGCTGCCCGAACTAATGTTTCCACGAGGACAAGTCGCGGGCACAGCTAGCCTATGTTTATAAAATGAGAACTCTGAGACTGTCTCTGACATATCAACGCAGGGCCAAAAATAAGCGTTAGAAACTTGAAGTTTTTGCACCGGGTTTCCTTTTATAGCGCACGGGAGCACTAAGAAAGAATTTTTGAATATCACCCCCTAAGGAGGTAAAACGGAGTGCAAAGTATGAAAGAGTTACAATTTAATGCGGGTGAATCCGCGAGGCGCTGCTAGTTGAATATGTTTTAATCATCTGTAAGACTGTTATGCCAAACTGACGTGGCAAAACAATAACACTGGTCTGCAACGAAAAACTCCTTAGAACAAAAATATGATCAGTATGAAGTATTCGATAGCCTGAATCTAGATTAGTTTTTATTTTTTTGCTATCACGTACATATTCTTTAAAAAAAAATTTTTTATAATAGCTTCAAATTCTATATTTTTTATTGTTGTTTGTGCGTTAGCGCAACTTCATTTTGTTGAGATAGTGGTTATGCACAAAAAAACGACTCGTACTGATAGAAAGAGAGAGAACGATACCGACTGAGTCATTTTTATACGAATACAAGCGCCTGCGCAGTTATCGCTGTGACTTCGTGGCGCTCAGTACGTTAAAAAGTTGTATAGTGATCGTTTTGGATTTACACGGAATATTTTGGTAAGTTTCGAACAATATTAATACATGTGGTGAAGATTGCATAATAATCTCAGCTACAGTGCAAAATAAAGTCACACAATAGGTATATTGTTTTGATTTTATAGCATTTTTTATTATATTGCAGATACATAACGCCAAGGACTTGCAAAAATTCTCCAGATGTGTTTTGCTACATTTGTGGCGAATTTACCATAAAAGCTCAGAGAAATGGTTTGTCTAGTCTCGTTAAAAGTGCCTATCAGCGTTATTTTGGATTTCCGGTCGATGACAGGGATAAAAAATGGCTCCTAAAAATGTGCTGTAGCAGTTGCTCAAGAACCTTACGTGGTTGGCTTAGAGGAAGCCACAAGACCATGCCATTCGCAAAGCCTATGATTTGGAGTGAACCAAAAAACCATGAAATAGATTGTTATTTTTGTATGACCAAAACAAAGGGATATACGAAAAGAAATAAAAATATGATTCAATATTCAGAAATACCATCTGCACAAAAACCAGTTCTTCGAAGCAAAGATGTTTTGCCTCCATTGCGTAATAACCGCGATGAAACTCCGATTGATGGAAACTTTTCTCCTCAACTTACTCAATCAAGTAACATATCTATTTCTTCAGCGTCATCTATAAACTTAGAAAAACCTCATCCACTAACTCAGTCAGACTTGAATGATCTTGTTCGAGATTTAGGACTCTCAAAATCAAAGGCTCAACTTCTCGGATCAAGACTTAAACAATGGAATTTGTTAGAGGAAAATACAAGGGTCTCGTATTTTCGAAACAAACATGAAGAATTTGTTAGTTCCTTCACCAAATAGAATGATTTGGTATTTTGTAATGATGCTAACGGTCTTCTACAAGAACTAGGTTTTCCTGATAAACCCAAAGATTGGCGACTTTTCATTGATTCGTCTAAAATTAGTTTAAAAGCTGTCCTACTCCACAATGGCAATAAAAATCCTTCAGTTCCTCTCGCACATGCAACAAATATGAAAGAAAGTTATGTAAATATGAATTTGTTATTGGAAAAAATTAAACATTCGCAATGTTAACTGGCCTACAAGGAGGATATACAAAGTATTGTTGTTTTTTGTGTGAGTGGGACAGCCGGGCGAGAGATAAACACTACGTAGTAAAAAGCTGGCCACGAAGAACGAATATGATGCCTGGTTTCAAGAATGTTAATGAAGAACCTTTAGTTCCAAGTGAAAAAATTTTTCTTCCTCCACTCCATATAAAGCTGGGTCTCATGAAAAATTTAGTTAAAGCCATGAATAAGGATGGTGAAGGCCTTCAGTATCTAAAGACAAAATTCCCCAGAATCAGCGATGCAAAGTTAAAAGAAGGAATCTTTGTGGGTCCCCAAATACGCGAGCTCATGAAGGACAAAATTTTTACAGTAAAACTGAACGAACCCGAAAAAAGGGCATGGACTGCTTTCGTCAAAGTGTGTCCATAATTTTCTAGGAAACAAAAAAAGTGAAAACTACCAGGATACTGTCACAGAACTTATTTCTTCGTATAAAGACCTAAGGTGTAATATGTCTTTGAAAATTCATTTTTTGGACTCTCACTTGGATTTCTTCCCACCTAACCTTGGAGCAGTATCAGATGAACATGGTGAGAGGTTTCATCAAGATATTATGCACATAGAGAGGCGCTACAACGGAAAATGGTCAGAAGGAATGCTTGCAGATTTTTGCTGGTTTATTCGGCGTGAAACTCCACTTGGAAATATAAAAAGAAAAAAACCACAAAGTAAAATACTATTACTAAGTAATAAACATATTGTAATATACGTTTTAATGTTTTTCCATGGTCTGTATCCAAAATGATGATAGTAAATAAATATATGATTAAAATATAATGCTAAAAATGAAATTTTATTTAAAAGTTCCATTGTAAAACAAATATACGTGATAGAAAATTTTTGATACCATATTTCTATTTAGTACTATTGAATCAACAATAATAATTCATAATTATCTAAAGGAGACATTTTTTTTTGCAGACCAGTGTAATCTTAAAATATTATAATCTTAAACTGATGATTTTTTTTTAATTTTAATTGAAGGATGATTCCCTGCAGCCGTAAATATATATATATGTATACATATATAAATATATGGTATATTGTATGTGGCCAGTGTCACATCCTCATGGTACCTACATACAGTTATACTACTGTGATTGGATTAAATCTTGAGGTATTTTGCGTTGCAATCTTCGTATTTTGTTGTGGTTCTCCATTAATGACCGTGCCAGGGTGTTTGGATGATGTCCAATCCGTTCTTTGTAGCATTTAGTATGGCGTTCAATGTCCTGCCTTACAGTGGGTAGAGCCAGGTCACGGTGCAAAAGCTCTTTGGGCACGTACCAGAGAACATTGGTTATCGTACGCCGTATATATAAAAATGTTTGTCATAATTTCATCATTATCATGTCATTGGAAGTTCGGTGCTGAACGTCCTGCGTCCACAAGTAAGCGGGAATTTCACGCATAATTGCCGCGCTGGGCAAGCGTGATGGCTATCACAAAACGCAGCTTTCGCAACGAGGATACTGCTGCCCATCCAAGCCCGATACATAACTCCGCGACGACCCTGTTGAATTCGAGTTACACTGTTCGGTGGACATACCGCCATCTATCGGTTGGCATCTGGTACAAGGAGAGTTACTATTCTACTCTGTCGGTACCCTGTCACAAGTGCGTTTAAATATGAGGTACAATTTGAGCTGCCGTTACGAATTTTTTGTGTGCAATTTTTAACTGTTATGTCATCTACCTACTTGGAAATGTTCCGGCAATAAACCATAGAGCAATTCTGCTCATTGGTAAAATGAAAAGGATGGCATGTCGTGTCCAACTATTTATAGGTAAGTTCTATAACCATTAAATAAATAGTTTTGTGAGTAATGAACGAGTGAATGTTAGAAAATAAAAGTATGAATCTTGAAGTGAATTTACTAGGTAATGTGGCATAATATCTTCAAGTCACACGTTTGGCAACGCGTTAGTGATATCCTTGTGATATAACGAGCGTTATGTATACTATCAGGACTGTATACCTATTTGTCGAACTCGTCTCATAAGAAAAACCAAAAAAACCGACGGGAACTGTCCCAGGATCAGCAAGCTTATATTATTTATTAAAATTTAAACTATCAACATACCAAATTTCATTCAAATCTGTTCACAAGTTTAGTCGTGAAAGCGTTACAAACAGACATACATTTTTCGCATCTTAGAAGCGACACCTATCCAACTATTTAGTATCATCTTTAGTCTATCCTTAACAAGATTTTGAAGAGGCACTTCAATAAATTGTTAACCAAAATCTAATAAAAGTTAACAATAGAAACAAGAGAACAACAGTAAAAAAAAAACAACAAAAATCCCGTGTCCACAATGGGAAAAAGTAGGGGACGGTTACATTCTATTAATTTATGGTGCTTGCACACCTTTTGTGTCCAATCCTTATGGGCCAGGTGTCTTTGACATTTGGACAAAAAAATTGACAAGCGCGAAGTGGGCTCGCAGTTTGAAAGTTCCGTTTGTTAGATAATCTTGAGTCTAAAATACTAGAGTTAAACATCATACAAATGTCGTTTGCTTTGGTACACTGCTGGACATATACCTCCCCAAGAAAAGGGAAATGTTGCCCATAATTGCCACTCTGGGAAAGCGTAAATATTTGTTAAGGGCGCACATGTCTGCCCAGCGTGGCAATTTAGCTGTATATCTTTTTTTTTTGGGAAGCCCATATCCAACTCCCTCCCGTACTCTCCCCCTCCCGTACCCTCTACACTCGTTTATAAAGAAATTACAATAAAGACACAAAAGGAAATTCCACTGTGTAAGTGTTGATTTTCATCATTTTTTGTTTATTTATTTCCAATCTAATAGGGTACCCTATCTAAGGTATCTCAAAGTCAGTACAGCCAAACACCACCAGGGTTTAATCAAAATAAATTTAGAAACGATCACTTCCAAGAATTATGTTGGCAACAGCCAATTAAATTTGTGAGGTGCCATTAATGCAACGGACTTTTCCGGCTAATAATTTGTAACAATATCGTATTGTGAGTGATGAATAACTACCGGCGCGTGTTACGGCGACTTTTTGTGCGAGGACTCGTTTGATGTTTGCACTTTTTGACGAGCCCTGATGGCGAAGATGGTAGTGATCCTGTCTGGGTGTGAAATATATGTGTGTATGTATGATTCCTCTGTTATCTGATGTCTGTAACACAAGTGCTTTAAGTGACTTATCACGGAATCAGGTCAATGTTTGAGATGTTTGAAATTATTAATATATTATTTGACAATGGGGACTTCATAATTGACTTTTGTCGGGACATTCGATTGGGTGATTTGTTTATTGAATAAAACTTAGCAACAACAAATATTTTACCGTGAGGTACCGGCAGAGTAGAATAGTACCCAGTGATAGGTGTTGTAAGAGCCGGATGGCGGTATATCCGTCCGAAACAACAACAAACAAACAACAACAACAACAAAAGGTAACTTAAACTAAAATACATTTTGATACTTAGGTACCTAAACTAGGTCTAGCCTGTTCTTATAACAATGTAGCTGATATGCTCAGGGCGGAGATAGGCAGCAGCATTTCTGTTGCGAAAGATACGTTCTGCGATTCCCAACACGCTTGCCCAACCCAGCAATTATCGGCAATGTTCCCCTTCAAGAGACCACGTTTCGCTGCCATAGGTCATCGCTGGTAACTCACATTTTCAACTTGAGACACTGAGATATGTAGATTAATATAGTATTAATATAAAATTTGCCGTGAGGTACCGGCAGACTAGAACGGTACCTCTTACTGCACCAGGTATCGTAAAAGGCGTCTAAGGTACCAGAACCGACAGATGGTGGTATATCCATCCGAAACAGTGCAGCTTAAATGCACAGGGCGGCGATGAGCAGCAGCATCCCCGTTGCGAACACGCTTGCCTAGCGCGGCAATTATGGGCAAAAATCCTCCTTTCTTGGAGACGCCTATATCCAGCAGCAGATTTTCAATGGCTGTTGTGGTGATGATGATAAATGAAAATTACAGAGCATCCACTAGTTAAGTAGAATACTGTTACCCTTATCTAATGTCGTATACCATAACAATGGACCATTTAAAATTGCCGTACAATACAATAATGCAATCAAATCTTCAACATCTCAATCACAGCAAATACCCACACGGAATAATAAAGGCACGAGTTTGCCTCATTTATAATACCTACTGTGTTCCTAAAGAATACATTAAGGGGGTGCGCAGACGTATTCTTTGTTATGCAATTTCTTTGAATACAGCTTGACGCGGTTTCACCCACGATAAAATGTAGAACTTTCACACTAACTTTGCACACCTTAAGTAATGATTTCCGAAAAAATATTTCACACGAGTTTCATAACTTTCAATGAAAAACATTTACACTGAATTGCGTTCAAACAACTTCAAGAAAAGCAAAGTTTCATACTAACATTGCACCACCGTTTTACCCCCTTAGGGGATGAATTTTCTAAAATCTTTTCTTAATGCTTGCCTACGTTATAAAATAAAATCCCAAATCAAGATTCAAACACTTAAAGTTTAGACCCTGTGTTGATATATAGAACTAAGATATAAAGCAAGATATATAGCATCAGAACCGACGGATGGTGGTATATCCATCCAAAACAGTGAAACTTAAATGTACATGCTGCCGCCCATCCCCGCCCTGCTCAGCAGCGAAAAATACGCTATGCGATTGCCAACACGCTTGCCCAGCCTTGCAAGTATCGGCAATGTTCCCCATTCTTGGGAAGGTCTATAAGCATTAGTGGATTTTCAATGGCCCGTATTATGATGATGACGATCGTCATCTTAAATGCTTCTCATTTAGTGGATTGTGGCGGTCCACAAAGTGATAACGTTTACGGACTGCCTAAAATTATACCGACGGAGGTGACTACCCGTGGTGTAATGGGGACATAGCTTTTGTGACCAAGCTTCTTATTTTTTAAATTCATTTTATTGGGCTACCATTTTCAATGGCGAACTGCCTTGGACTAGGCAATGGACAGAATGTGTGAGCCTCATCCTATTCTGGAAGCGATTTATGAGTGATTATTAAAACTTTTCTTATAATATCTATTGGATATAAAGCGACGTATTTTTATGTTAAATAGTTTGGTCGGAGTACAATTCTTTATAGTACTCCGATATAAAAGCTTGTCTCTTACAGGCATAGGTATCATACCAGCTATTGGAAGTCGAAGAAAGAAGGTTTTGCCCATAATTGCCGCGCTGGGCAAGCATGTTGGCAATCGTAGAGCGCAGCGTTTGCAACGGGGATGCTGCACAGTTTCGGATAGATATACCGCCATCTTTCTGGTACCTTAGTCGCCTCTTACGACACCTGGTGCAGTGGGAGTTACTATTCTATTATGTCAGTACCTCACGGCACATACAGACATAGTAATAATAAGAAATTCAAACAACACTGCATATATAGACCGGACTCCGACATAAGTCACTTAAAGTTACGTGCTATCAAACATTAAAGACAGTTCAAATATGATACTTAAGTACATATAATTTTGGACACAGAAAAAAACATAAATATTATCAAATAAATGTTTATCCTTGGCAGGGATCGAACTTAAGCCTTTTAGCCTGTGCTATCGGGTCTGTCAATACTTACAAATCCATAATAACTAACTAAAATACACTTATTATTTAAAATCTAGATATAATTAAACGATGTTTGGAACTTAAGGTATAAAAAAATGGATGACCAAAGTACTAAAAACATTTATCAATAAAACATGCTTTTATATTAAATATAAAATATGTAACGGTATTCAGTTTAGTAGCAAAATTTATTAACAAAATATGAATTTGGAAATTCTTTGGCTAAATGAAAACCATATTCTTTTTAAGTAATGAAAGCTTTATTATTATTTTTTTTAACAAATAAGAATTCATACCTAAAATTGAATATAAAGAGACAAGATTTGCAATTTTGTACAATTGTAACGAATAAACTCAAAATTTGATGGATAAATTTAAAATATTTATTCATTTATATAAAGTTACATATTCAGTAAATAAATTTGAGCTCTATTCTATCTCAGATTCCTTTCGGGAATAAGAAGCAGGTCAGAGTTACGGGATATGTAATTTTAAGCATTACATATATAAAAATGCATTTTTAACTAAATCGCGAAAATACTATTAAGAAAATTAAAGAAAGGAAGACACATATATTTAGTAAATTATTTCAATAAATATAAAAGACAAATAAAAGAAGAATTTCATTTCTTCATTCTACTTTATGATATTACTATAATTATTACATCACTTGGAATGATAAACCCCACTTTCAATTGTACCTAGAAAGAAAATATCCTTCGAAAGATCAAAATTAATAATGATTAATTAGCAAATTGAAGTGGTAGAGCTCTTTAAATCGATGGTCAATAAGGTCTTAAAAGTATCAAAAGGGTCGTCGCATTGAAGAATTTAACCAGTATCTGTCATTCGACATAGGGTCCCTGTAATAGAAAGCGTCACCGCAGCCTGTAGAGACTTGTATTATCACAAGGATATCACTAGCGCGTTGTCAATTTCATGATTTGAAGACAATAAGTGACGTTGCCAAGTAATTTCATTACCTCGAACCAGAACACAGCAATGCGAACACTGTTGTTTGGTGAAATAGCCATAAATAAGAGCGAGGGACCAATAAAGACGACCTTAAAGTCTTTACTACTTCATTTAGGGATAGGCCCCCAGCACGATCCTACGGTTCTTGTTACCTTCATGTGCGGAGTAGGTCGTCGTGGTCCTTGGACCCTTTTTTATATTGAACAGTAAAATACATAAACGCCTTATTTCGTATTCAGTGAGCCTAACCAAAAAGTTTCCACTCATTAGATTTACAGGTGAGAAACAAAATAAATTTTAGATATAAAAAAGAAAAAAGTTTGAACTATAAATCAGATGCCCAGACTAGCGCCAGTGAAAAAAAAAAGAATTAAAAAATAAAAAGTCAGACGATGGTAGAGCACGTAGAGCGCACACGTATCTCGTTGCTTGTAATTTGAATAAGTTATTGCTCATGTCGTTGCGGTGATGTCTCTATTATTTAGTCTGTGGCCAGTTTTTAAGGGCCTTTAAGGTTTAGGGCCAGTAATGAACCTAAAGGCTTGTGATTGTAAGCAAATACTTGATTTGCGGCTCTTTATTTTTATATACGAAGCTATTGATTAATGTTTGCATAAAAGTTATATCTACTTCAACAATACATATTAGAAAATTAAGTCGGTTTCCACTGTTATCATCATCATACCAGCCATTGAAAGTCCACAGCTGATCATAGGCCTCCAAAAGAAAGAGGGAATTTTGCAGTCCTTGCCCTGTGCATTTGAGCTACATTATTTCGGCTGGATGTGCCGCTATCTGTCGGTTACGCAATCGTTAAAAGTCATTTCTTACGACATCTGGTACAGGGGAGGTACTATTCTACTCAGCCGGTACCTCACGGCTGTGTATGCTTAGATCTTTAAAACTACGGAACGGATTTTAAGACGGGGTAATTTAAGACGAAGGTATATGTATCAAACATGCATAATATAGTAGAGAAACACTGATAGTCTTAGAGGTGCCCCATGACATATCGATTTATTGCGATTACACTCCGAACGCGAACTGCGAACGACGTCATGATCTACAATATGAAAGAATACGCTAACTTATACTTGATTCTGTAAACAAAATACTTAAGCTTATAGATATTTTCGCATATTTTCCGATATTAAAGTTATAATGGTCAATATTCCTTACAGTGATAAATACAGAAACCGCCATTGGCTGCATAATCAAGCAAATGATCGAAAATATTCAAATTAATTTACCTCGTGTGTCATAATACCAAAATAAAGCGGTATCCCAAAATCCCACATAATTTTGTATTATTTGTTCCATTCACTTGTTTTCTTACAAAACCACCAAAACTAGAGGTCAATTTATGGTGGTGCCCCGAGGAGAGAACACCTCAGTGTCGGGTTACACTTACGTGTGGTGACATGGTGTCTGTAGGCGGGGGTCAGATGGGTGCGGGGGCGTCTGGGAGCCCCTAAAGATGACGATGATAAAGTATCAAATTCTTAAACGTTCAAGATTTTATATGATTCATACCTATTCTTAATAGTGCACGAAGAGCTTAGGGTTCGGATGAAACTTGGAAGGCGGAAAGAGAAATGAAAGTAATATACCTTGAAAAAGAGCAAGTTTATCGTCTCTTCTTTGGTCGATAAACAAACATACAAACGCTTTTATTATCACAAGGATATCACTAGCGCATTAGCAACCTTGTGACTTGAATATGTCACATTACCCTGCAATTTCACTGCATCTCTCACCCTTCAACCGGAACACAGCAATGCGAACACAGCTACTGGCGTCAGAAATGACTAAATGAGGTACCAATGCAGACGATCTTGTTGGGTAAGGTACCTCATGAAAATTATATAAATTATTGGTCCTAGCGTTATATTGTATTGTTTTTTTCTGACCTTATAGTTTAGGTTCTGCGTTAAAATGTCAGTCAGTCAGTCAGATTCTCATTTTATATTTATAGAGTACTATAATACTACTAGACCTATCAAACATTGTTCTGACATATAAATTACTAATATCTATTTAAAATAGAGGTTGGTACCTATGTGTATTTTTTATGTCTCATAATAAATTACTTAAGAGTATAAAGAAGAGATAACAACCGATTCTCAAATCTACCGAGATTGCATATAAAATATTATCAAAATTGGTTAAGCCATTTCGAGGGAGTAAGGCAAGTAAAACTGTCCCTCTAAATTTAATGTTAGTTAATTAGATTTATGATCTATAATATATTGTTAAATAAATTCTCACAGAGGGAGGTACTATACTACTCTGTCGGTACCCGCGGGTAAAAAGCTCTACCAAAAAAAGGAATACTTACTAATGAAGAACATGTATCTATCACAACTACTCATGCACAAAAATAACACAATGGGAATGTGTGAAATCGATGTTCCGAATTTTAAAAACAACAAAACAAACAAACATCGGAATCATTCGAATTCGAAATTACATGATTCGAATTCAAAAAACAAAACAAAGCAACGAGTGAGTACCCATATCAAAAACATTCGAATGCCCACTTGTTAAAATAAATAATAGTGTTACGCAATCATCATCGATACTTGAGATTTCGATATTATTAATAGTCCACCCTCATTGTTATTAACAAATTAAATTTATTTAAATGTGTGTTTTGTATAGTCCCAAATTGGGTTCGGTGCGGATGATATATCACTCCGAGGTCAATAATTATAAGGGTACGGTTTGACGGGCAGGCGTTACGATGGATGTTTCGGACCCCTGGTGGCGCGGCTGGGACCAGAGACGAGCTTAGGGACTAGTAAACTTATTGTATTTAAATTTTCACGGGACCGTTGGCGCATTCTATAATGTCGATACCTTTCGACCTTGAACGAAGTATTATTATTGTTATGTGTTTAGTATTATATTTGTGATGACATAGTTGTCTGATATCTGTAACAGAAATGCTCTAAGCGACTTATCTCTGGAGTCATTTCAATGTATGAAATGTTATGAGAAATTATTTATTAATATAGTATATATCATAAATGTATTACATTAAATTTGTGAGTCACTTGCCTTACTCTCTTCAAAGGGCTTAACCGATTTTGATGACATTTTACATGTATGTATACTCAGTAGATTTGATTTAAGAAAAACATTTCATTGCCCTAATTTACGTCTATCACCAATGTCTATTTTAATAGCGATAATAATAATCTTATGTCAGTTATATAATTAGAGTAATCTATATAAATAAAAAAGGAAAGGGAGATGCTGACTGACTGACTGACTGACAACACTAAATTATAAAGTCAGAAGAAATCAATTTTACATAGCCTATTTGTCGAGAAAGGTTATATACCATACGCTAGGACAAATAATTTACATGATATTATTTAATTTACGCGAGGTAGCCCTCGTACAGAAGGTCGTCTGCATTGGTACCTGTCTTTCATTTATTTCTACCGCCAAATAGCTGTGTTCGTATAGCTGTGTGTCAGTATGAAGGGTTAGAGAGACTGTGAAGTTACTGGGTAATATAACATAATATCTTCAAGTCACAAGGTTGGCAATGCATTAGTAATATCCTTGTGATATTACGAGCGTCTATAGGCTGCAGTGACGCTTACTATCACGCGTACTGTATACGTGTTTGTCGACCTGGCCTAATAAAAAAAACGGTGCATAAATGATATTACATTTGGCCTACAATTTAACGCGGATAAAATGCTATAAAATATAAAATATAAAATGCTAGTATTATTGTATTTATTTAAACTTGAAATGCATCTTGGCTAGACAGGCATTGCTTGCCCTCAAATCCGTCCCTGCCCCTCAAAAGTCCGAAACCGATTCTAACAAGCATCCCTAAACACGTTCTGCTAATTATTTCCAAAAAAAAAGGCCTTTATTTATTGCCAGGCCAAAATAAGGCCTTTTAATGGCCAGTCGAAGCGCTCAAATGGCCTTCTTTGTCTTTTCACTTGTAGCAAATACGGCGGGTAATTGTTTGGTCGATTTTAATTATCCATTGATGTCCTTTGAGATAATAGAGCGTTAGGAAGTTTGTTCATTCATCCTTTACTAGCTTTGTGCCTTTGTGTTTAGCTTTGGTAATTAACAATTCAAATTCTCTTCTCTTAATAAATAACAATATTATATTAACACAACATCTTCCACATTTATTTGACTCCGAAATAAGTCGTTTAAAATACCTGTATTATCGACATCTGGCAATTGAGGAATCACAAATATACTATTTATGTACATAAATTGAACACATAGATACAGTACAAACAAAATTATAACCAAATCGGCGGTCCGCTTTGGTTGTAATTTTGTTTGGTATCAAAAATAAATATTTCACGCGGACGAAGTCGCGGGCACAGCTAGTAAAGAATATTTCAATTCGGTTAATTAAATTTCAATGCATACAACCAAGGCCTACTGGGTAGTTCTTGAACCTGTTGAAGCCCGCCCTCCCTCCTCAAGGGTTGGGTAGTTCAGAAGGGACCGGGGTCCACGAGGCCTTGGGGGGACCCCTAGTCACGCCCGGTCTGCTGCTCCCGCGTTAGGTGGCCTGCGTTTGGCCCTAGTTACAAACCCTACGTGTCTGAATAAGAGCCGGAGGACCTAGAAATCACGCCGCCATCACCCGGTAACTCGCTGCTCCGTAGTGGCCTAGGATCAGGAACTCATCCCCTGGCGGGGGACTTAATCCAATAAAGTACACTAGATAAATAAATAGGTACACACCCATAACCCCACACAACACATCGCCGGGTGCACTCCCACACCCGGCGAAATGGCCAACATGGATTCCGGGCTCGCGGACTTTATTAAGGCCGCCCACCCGGAATTATACGCGCAGTATCTGCGCCAGCGCGCCTCTCGCGCGATCCCCGCGACCGTCGCGCCGCACTTCCTCCGCTCGGAGCCCTCAGCCCCGACCGGAATCGCGTCGTCTCCGACATTGCCGTCGTCAGCGGGAGCCTCGCCCTCAGCCAGGCCCTCGCCGCGCCCTCAGCGCTCCCCGCGTCCGCTTCGCTCCCCGCGCCCCGCCGCGTCCGTTCAACCGTCCGCGCCCGCGTCTCGACCGCAAGGTAACTCGCGTTCGCCGTCGCCGCCGTGTCCGGTCCGCCGCTCGCCGCGTCTCGCCCGCCGTCAGCGACAGCGGTCGCAATCGCGATCGCGCTCGCGCTCCCCCCGCGGCTCCCCGCGATACTTCTCACCGCGCGTTGCGTCGCGCTCACCGGCCTCTTCGATGAGGTCTGAGTCTGGAAGGTTCCAGGACCGCAGGAGGGTTTTCTCTGACTCCGATATGGAATGCCGATTCGAGTCAGCATCTGATTCAGATGGTGCCGAGCGATCGGCGATTGCTAATGAGGACGGTTTCACAACCGTCGTAGGCAAAAGGAGGAAAAGGAAGCCCACCCGCGACTCCCCCCGCCGCCCCGAAGGCATCTAAGCGATACCACGGCCTCCCGCGCCGCCCCGCACCCGCACCCGCCTACGCTCAACCCGCGCCGCGCTCCGAAAAGACTCCGCCGCCGGTAGTAATCCAGGACAAATCGTCCTGGAACCACCTTTCAACCGCCCTGAGGGACAAGGACATCCCCTATAACAGGGCCACTGCTACCCAGCTGGGAATTCGGGTGCAAGTCCCGACGGCCGACGCGCACCGAGCGCTCACGGCCTACCTCTTGTCACTGAACGTAAGTTTCCACACTTACGCGCTCCCCGAGGAGCGGAAATTGAGAGTCATCATCCGCGGTATCCCAAATGAGATGGATACCGACATCGTAGCTGCAGACTTAAGGGCGCAGAAGTTACCGATTCAGGCCTAGGCCGACATCTTCGACGGCGTCGATCTTCGGTTGGGAGTCGGTGCTGGCGGCAACATGGGCATCCGTCTTGGCTTTAGCTCCGACGGTATTGGGTTGAGGTTGGGTCAGTCTGGTTGGCTTCTTCACTACCACGTCGCTGATGATGTGGACCTTGTGTTTAGCCGCACTAGTTGCGGTCCACCTGTCAGTCGTGGTCGCGGTTTTTTGGAGCATCGCGGATGCCGCTGTAGCATATGAGCGGGCGGCGATGTTCCTAGGGGCGGCTGCGGGTGTTGTTCGGGGCGCTGCTGGTCTGGGCACCGGCGTGGGAGCAGGTGCGCGCGGAAAGTTGTCTGCACGGGAGAGGGCGGATGTGGTTGCTTGAGGCTGGAAGGGGGGGCGGGTTGCGATGTACCCCGCCACATCTTCGAACTGCGGGTACACCGCCGCACGCAGCTTATTCAGGGATAGCACTTGAATGTCGCTGTCTTCCCTTTCTTCTGATGTGTTGAGACCCTCTCTTCGCTTCCGAGGGTCTCGATTGGGCTTCGATTTGGGCTTAACTCCGAATTCCCTCAGGAACTCGGCCGCCGCGAGCATCTGAGGGGTGGGGGGGGGGG
>JACJUM010003317.1:11200615-11240224 GCA_020976665.1 Heortia vitessoides
CAACTTCTCGTTCGAGATGCCCAGTTCGTACTCTCGCAGGCGGAAGTAGGAGGCCATCCATCGGAGTAGCCCGTCCGATAGGGAGCGGGAGGCCTGCAGTCTCTGGAGCAGGATCATATCCCGGTACCAAGCGCTTGCTGGTGATAGTGGTCCTTTAAGGGAGATGGGTGCTTTTTGAATAAGTGGTGTCTTATACCCACTTGGCGGGTTTGAGTCCGTCAAACACGGCGAAGGTGGCGCGGAAGGCGCCGGCGGGGGGCCGCCCTGGCAATAAAAATCGGCCCCGCCATGGGGCATATCAATTATCACCGGACTGCCCACAGCTCGCGCCGGCCGCGTGTCCCCCGACGAGGACGGCAGACTTGCTGTCTTGCTCACTTCTTCGGTATCCATGACTATTTTTGTCCGTGGGTATTTAAACAAAAAATAGTCATGGAAATATTCCGGGATTCTGACGCGGCGAATCGCTGCACACTCCTTGCGCGGATACCTCGATGTGGTTTCTTCGCCGTCTAATTGTCCGGGTGCGATTCCACCGCCTTTTCAACAAAAGGGGTGGAATTCGCTGAATGATGTGTGTTGGGTTTGCGTGGCTTCTACTGTTTAAAGTCGGGCGCGTTGGCTATCGTGCAGTCGTCTATTATACCTGGTACGCAGGTATGTTTGCGTATTTTTTTTCGAGTCATTACGTAAATAATGGGTTTCTCCTGCAGTGTACTATTCATTGTTTTAGTTTTATTTAAAAAAATTGGTTACAAGTTAACCGTATACTTCGGTTTGGGACTCTTAGAAGCGAATTGTGATAATTTTATTGTCCTGCTGTTTACGAAACTTTCACAGGACAAGGTCTTTCCAGGTATATGCGAAAATAATAGAATGAAGTGTCTTTTTTTTTAATTATTAGCGCCATAGAAGCCTTTACACGATATGTCATCATCTATTGTGGCGTGAGATACATAACTGTTGCCCATAATCGTCGCGCTGGACAAGTGTGTTGACAATCGCAGATCGCAGCTTTCGCGACGAGGACGCTACTGCCTATCTCAGTCCTGTGCAATTGAGCTGCACTGTCAGCACATCTGTGGGTAATGGTACCTCAGTCGTTTCTTACAACACCTAGTACAAGGTGAGGTACTATTCTGCCTACCGGTACCTCACAGCGTGAGTACTCATAATGAAAGTTATACCTGGTCAGTAGTTAGTCAAACAGCAATTTATTTTAAATTTTAAATGACCAAGAATTTTCCCACCCATTCAACAATCCACCCTCAATAGCACCAGAACACTCCCCAATAAAATCACTGTGAGAAACCGTTCACAAATAATAAGGGTCAAATAAATTGCTTATCAATTAACTGCAGAGGGTTAATGCCATTAGTTCGGGGAACTCACAATGGTTTCTAAACTGTTATTTAGAAATGCTTGCTAATATTATAAATATGAAAGTAACTCTGTCTGTATGTCTGTCTGTCTGTTACGCTTTCCCGCTTAAACCTCTTAACCGATTTTTTATGAAATTTGGCACGGACAATCTTTAGACCCTAAGAAAGGATGTGATGATGATAAAGGGTCGAAAAGGATGAAAATTTGTATAGAAGTATCGCTATTTTTAAAGCTACAAACTTGAAAGTAATTTTCAGGCTATTCATTCGATATAAATAAACGATTATATAAGTTAAGGTAAAGAGGTATGGTACCCAAAAAAACTATTTCACGTGGACTAAGTCGCGGGCAAAGCGAGTTATTAATAAATCTTAAATGGCCATTTTAACTTTGTTGTTAAGTGAGCGTAAACATTTTCAGTGTTGAATTCATTTAATATCAAACTAGCTAACCAGACAGACGTCCTGTCACGCCCCACTAATATATTTACCATAAAAAAAATATTACGACCACAAATTGATATATGCTTTGAGGTACCGGCATAGTAGAATAGCACCAGGTGTCTTTAAAGGCGTATATCCATTTATGACAGCGCAGTTTAAATGCACAGGGCGTCAACGGGCAGCAGCACGCTCGTTGCGATTGCTGCGTTCTGCAATCGCCAACACGCTTATGTTCATAACAAGAAAAAAATTGGTTGGCTTGGAAATAGACACGATTCTATATGACACGTAAAGAGAAAACTTTGAACCAAGTTTAACGTGTAATTGGGCCCAATTTAAGTTTACGTGCAAAAGTATAAAACAATTTATATATTGAATGCATTAAATATAACCAAATAATTCATCAAACATTTTATACATTAATAAACTTAAATTAAAACATTATTTGTCTATAAAATGTTAAACAAATGACGAAAGAGAATTTACCAATTGTCGATTTCGTAAGTATTTAAACAAATAATAATCATACGCCTTTAAAGAAAATTATTATTATTTTTTCAGAAAAAGGTTCATAGGTAATTTTCTTATTTTTTTTTAATTATATTCACACACCATCTCATACCTGACCTAACTCCGAGATAGGTCGCCTAAGGCACTTGTGTTATGGACATCAGACAACAGAGGAAACGCAATTATAATACTTAAATACACATATTCAATGGCACAGATGGTGTAATCCAACCTTGTGCGCCATAGGTCTGGGTACGATCCCCACTGAGCACAAATATTTATACGATGCGATAATTTATACGATAATAATTGTGTTTGACCTGTGTATGGGTGTTAAACATATGTATTTAAGTAAAATATTTGTGATTCCTTTTTAACCTATTGTCCGTAACACAGGTGCGTCAAGCGACTTACCTCGGAGTCAGGTCAGTCAGGATTATATGAGATGTTGTGTGAATATTATTATTTTTCTATTAATCAACAAAAATTTCTGACGCTGCGTGTGTTTCACGAAATCTGGTTTTCTAAAGGATTAATGCTGTAATGTAATAAGTGGTGGTGAATTGCGAATTTAGATCATGTCAGTCAGCAGTGGTAGGTAATATCAAAACTATCCCCCATTTGTTATCGTCAGTTTTTATAATATATCATAATACAATTAAAAATATTGACTTCGATTAACCAAATCAAATTTTTAAATGCACGCACATTTATGAAAACTTGCTTAAAATGATGTCTACCTCTGTCTTCAAATATTATAATACTTATATAGTTATTTATCAATTCTTATTTTAAAATTAAAATATCACATTAAATTACCCACCGATAATATCTTTGACATTTTCAACAAAACACGCTTCGGTGTGAATTTTCCAATGCACATTTATAAGTCATCTGAAGCACAATAAAACTGCGCAACCATAAACTGCACGATCAATCTTCCTTCGATACTAAAATGATTCTTTGTCAACAATCAAAGCGCCTTCCATACAATACGACGATAAAAGATTTTATTTGATACAAATTATCTCTGGATTCGACGAAGGCGCCAACACGTGAATTATTTCAGCATTAAATTCAATAACAAAATTTTAAAAACCATTTGCCGCCATGTTGGCGTTTTGCCGCGCAAAACTCGATCTTACTCCGCCGCCATTTTGTCGAATACAAGTCTGTTCGAACAGCACATAATATTGTCAATAGCATAATAGGAATTGAAATGTCAAGAGTAAACTTCTGAATGCGACAACAATGCCCTCTGATTGCTACGTTCCCATTCAACGATTATTCACGGCCATAATACTCTATTTAGTTCCAAATAATCATTTTATAATAGTTTACGAAGCGGCAACCACGGTATGATAAAGATACCATGCTTATTAACAATACAACAAAATAAATAACAAATAATACAAAATAAGACCCACTTACACCTTTCTGGAAGCTGGCAGTTGGTGTTTGCAAAAAAAGAAGAAAAAACTCGTCTCTCTTTCACTCACAGTCCCATCTCTGTCTACTTTTTGTGTGTGAATCAAATGGTGATTATTGTGTACAATCAATTTACGTTTAGCTGTTCCGATTTGGTAACCGATTTTAGATTTTATGGAATTGTAATAAGTGTTTTAGTGTTTTTATTGAGATGTAAGATTACTTTGTTGTATTTCATAACATATTGGCACTTAGATGAAGTGGAAAACGATATAGTTTACATGTCAATCCCATTTCACGGTTATCCAATGCAAAATTAATATATTTGTCATTGATGTTTGACAAAAGAAATCTACCATATGACCGTGAAGGTAATTGACAACCAATTGACAACCGTTAAATTTTGGGTAGCCGAAGGATCTTATGGTTGGTCAAGATGGTTTTTTTATACAATTTTTTTCATATATGTTACTTAATATATATTTTTTTAATATTAAAGGTTTCATTTCATAGACAATTGAAATCAATCCCAAGAAATAAGAACAACATGGCCGGCCAGCTTTTGTTATATGAGTTCGGCATCTTTTCAACCGTTTATTTGTTAAAACAGACAGACTGAGGTTTTTCCGCATTTCTGATATTAGTATATTTAAAGAAAGTAGAAAATGCAGTCCTGACCATTTAAATATAAACAGTTACTGGTATATTTTCAACATAATTTATTGTTAACACTCTGGGAAGCTTACATCACACAAAACAATTAAGTTCAAAATCTATAACCAAAAACAAATAGAGCCATCAAACAAAGAAAAATCCGTTGCTTCCGAGAACCCGGTGGAATCGGAGGCCCAGCTCGAATTTTATGTGCGACACTCATGACTGACCCATAATTGGTATATTTACGAGCAACACAATGGAACGATTCATAGACAAAAAGATAAAAACACCTATGTAGAATTGAGTGTGATAGAAACACAAAAAAATACAAAGTTATAGGTACTTTATTATTTTAAAAATAATAATATACTCTTTATTGAACAGCAAGAAAAACAACGCAAGAACATCACTAAAACATGGAATAGTGCTAAATGCATTTTATTACAGGCAACTTTTGGATAGAAATAATGTTAAAGCTGGTGGTAGTTAAAGGTGAATTTAGTACAACAAACAAACAAACATACATAAAAACATATACATACACATACATATATTGTACGTACATACATACATACTTTTCGTTATTTATCAGCTGTTACAACTTTAGATTATCGCGTATTGATAATTTGATGTAATTAGAATCCAGCAGGTGAACATGATATTTTATTTCATGGAACATTTATTTGGATAAGTGTGAGTAAAGTTATGTAATCAGGTCCACAGATAGCGTAAAATGTAACCATAAATAATAATAAAAAATCACGTGTCATCTCATAAGTTGACTATTGAAGTCCGGAGTAAGTTGCTTAACTTGTGTTAAGAATATCAGACAACAAAGACCTTACAAATGTATTACTTAAATGACGGACCCGATGGCGCAGTTGGTAGTGATTCTATCTTCTGTGCCAAGAATCGTAGGTTCAATTTCCACTCAAAGCAAATTTTTACATGGAATCTCATTCCATATTTGTGTTTGTTCTGTTATTGGGTAATAAATATAATGTATTTAAGTAATATATTATTATTTCTTCTGTTGTCTGGTGTTCTTTACGCAAGTGCTTTATGAAATTTAACATGGAGTCAGGTTAATTTTGTTGTGAGACTTTATTCTATGCATATATTAATTAACCAGAGCAGAATAGAATAAATATTAATACTCGTCATCTAAATATTTGCTATAGGTGAGGATCGATCCCACGACGTTTGGTGCCGCGCTGGACAAGCGGTGACAATCGCTGAACTTAGCTTCGCAAAGGGTATGCTGCTGCCCATCTCCACCATTTGCATTCTAACTACAATGTAACAATAATACAATACTAATACATACAACTAAAACCGCCATCTATCCGCTCTGGTACCTGTTTCGCCTCTTAAGACACCTGACAAAGGGAGGCACTATTCTACTATGCGGGTTCCTCACGTCTCCTATACGCTAAATTAATAATGTTTCAGGAACGTTTCTGGCGGAACTATGACCGTGTTTTATAAATCAATAGGCTATTCAATTTCAAACGTGTCACTAGTTATAATGTCATATCATAATCTCGACCGTTATTTTCATAAACAGTTTCCTCACACTTATCCATTCAGTAATAGAGTCGAGAATCGCTCGCCCGATAGTTCATTCAGATTTGTCAATTTGACAGATCAAACAGTGATACATATTAATAAAAAACCTTGGTGGCCATAGAGAATGGAGAACAATTTAAATTATAGACGATGCTAATCTATGGTCGCATAGAGCATAGTGATACCGAACGTTTTATTGGTTCTTTGATCTTGAATTTATAACAGATTTTATCTTGTCGATGAATCAATAACAATAAACTTTGCAATGACAACCTTCTCTGAACGTGCCGAGAAAGCTAAATACAGACTGTATATACCAACACACGGATTTCTAAAGTGGGTTTAATGATAATTCGCTTAAAACACTTGTGTTCAGGACATCAGACAACAGTGAAATCACAAATATACTATATATTATAGTTATTTCTAATCACCTTTCCTTATATAAACTCTATTTATATTATATATTTTTAATATATTTTCCTTTCTATCTATCTTATTTACACCTCTTAGTTTCATTCACTCTTTCCATCCAAGGGTATTTGCGATAAAGCCGCCCATTGTACTTTATGATTACTAATTTTATATATAGTTTGATATACTATATATAAAAACAGTGATGTATGCGAAGCATCCAGGCTGATCAACCACACCGCCCTGGCATCCATTGGATATAATTTTTTATATATTTATCATATTCCAGAGGTTGCAGAGGTAGACTTCATACATCGTCGTCTGCATTGGCACCTCATTCTTACCTATTTCTACGGCCAAACAGCTGTTTGTTGTGTTCTATTAAATTACAAGGTAATGTAACATAATATCTTCAATTCACAAAGTTGGTAAGGAACTAGTGATAATATAGATCGTTTGCTTATTTATTGACCTAGTAATATTAAAAGTTAAGTCTAAAAGGTGACCTTCTGACCTGAAGATGAGAACACCTAATAATTCAAACCGGAACACAGCATGATTGGTGCACGATAACAGGAATAAAAGATATCCAATGCATATCATTTATATCTAGCTGTATTAAAAAAAAATTATTTTAAAAATATAATTAAATATATTTACAAACGGCACTTTTGAATGTCGAAAGACGCAAATAACCCATTACTTCTTTACAAGGATACTACTTTACAATACAATAGAAATGGTCGGTTACCCTCATGACCCTGATGACCCAATACGGTTGAAAGTCCTTTGAACAAGTAGGTCGAAACATCACACGTCTCTTTGCGCCTCCAAATTGCAAACGTTGGCTAAATAAGGTAGATCTACGAAGTTGTATATCTCAAAAAGATAAGTAAGTTTGAGATTGTATATATTATTATCTATAAACATTTTATCTTTTAGATCATCATAGTACCCGTAAAACGTCAACTGTTGGAAATAAAACCTTCTATAAAAGGGGGACTGAATAAATACCCATAAACAAGATTAAAACTCTATTAAAAAGTTTACTACGCACCCGGGCGAAGTCTGTGCGAGTCGCTCTTTGAGACTTAGTTAACAATATCACGCCACTGTTAGAAAATAACCTACAAAAAATATTCAATCAGTCGTATTTATTTATTTCGATATTGCACATGCGCATTTTAAAGTGTTACATATATAATAGTACTAGGGTACATGACCCTGTCAGGGTGTCGTTAAAACATATTTAAAACTAATGATTGACCTATAAGAACTATCCGCGAGTCATTTTATTTTTCTAACAATAATTCGTTTACTTGACTTTTAAATATATTGATATTGCTTTCAATTTAAATCGGTGTTGGAATCCCTACTAATATTATAAATGCGAAAGTAACTCTGTCTGTCTGTCTGTCTGTTACGCTTTCCCGGTTAAACCTCTCAACCGATTTTGATGAAATCTGGCATAGACAATCTTTAGACCTTAAGAAAGGACAGAGGCTATTTTTGAACTCGAAATCAGGGTTGTAAGGGGTTGCAAGGGGGGATGAAAAGTTGTTTGCATGGATCGCTATTTTTAGAGCTAGAAACTTAAAACTTATTTTTCAGGCCATTGATTCGATATAAATAAACGTGACATTCAAAGTTTATATAATTTGAAGTAAATAGGTATGGTACCCAAAAAACTATTCCACGCGGACGAAGTCGCGGGCACAGCTAGTCTTTTTATATATTAAAATCGGATCCGTACAATGGACTATTTCTGTACATTTAGATAGAAAATAGATTTAATATAATCAGAAAGGAATGCCATTTTAAAGCAAGCGCACGCAACGAAACCTCCGTTGTCTCTAACGATTTTTAAATTTCGACTAATCATATAAACGAGACGCACACCTGCTCATTGTGAAATTACAAAGTTACACGTGTGTTTACCGTAATTGGTGGTGGTTATCCAATCGTTTAACTGAATAGTTAATTTGGTACTCCAAAATGGTTGTTGGTCTCTCTCCATACATTATTTTCATATCGGTCCGAACCCGTATCATAGACTATTATTGCACTAGACAGGTGCGTATTCGTTTAGATTCGGTCAAGTTCGAGAGTCTACGGAAACAAACATTCAGTCTGCGTGATAGTTAGCGTCAATGCAGCATATAGACACTCGTATGGTCACAAAGATATCAATAGGGCGTTGCCAACCGTGTGATTTGAAAATGTTATGCCACATTTGAATTTTCATTGCTTCTTATCAAAGTAGCACACAGTACTGGCAGCAGCATATGTATTATAAGTCCACTGCTAGACATAGGCCTCCCCAAAAAAGGGAAATACTTGCCTATAATTACCGCATTGGGCGTGTTAACAATCGCAGTGCGCAGCTTTCGCGAAAGGGATGCTGCTGCCCATGTGCCCTGCCCCACCCTGTACATTTGAGCTAAACTACCTCAGGTGTACCTTCGTCTGGGTGGCGTTAGACGCGACTGAGGTATCGGAACCGACAGATGGCGGTATATCCATCCGACAACAGATGGGCAGCAACATCCCGGTCGCGATAGCTGCGCTCTGTGATTGCAAAAACGCTTGCCCAGCGCGGCAATTATGGGCAGAAAACAGCCAGCCAGTGGACTTCCAATGGCTGGTATGATGATAAATATTCACTCATAATAAATTACTCATCGTTATTTAGTTTCGTTCAAATCCTGATCAATAAAATCGATCAATTCTCACGGACCTCTAAAATATTTTTTGCACCAAACGCGTGTCTTTCAAATCGAATCCAAACATTTTTAAATGGCCAATTAAATTGCCAATTGGTTTACAACGATTGCCACTGACAGGCTTCAACGCCCATCGTCATTCTCCAAATAGCAAAGGTGAAAAAAAAAAGTTTTTATGAAAACCTTTTTGCGAAACGTCACCTTCCTTAGATCGATGTCTGGAATTCTTTTGAAATCTTTTTGCCGGCTTATCTGTTATGCGGTAGAATTGCTTGCACATTTTTTTTCTTAATGCGATACCGATAGGCTTTTTTTTGGCGGTATCACTTTCGTATACTTTAACCAATTTCTTCAAATAAATTCGCATTGTTCGGCGGTAGATTGCACAAGTAAGTATGTCAGAGTGTCTTCTTGAAGACGTGCTTTACTATAACTAAGTATAAAATTTAGATTAACCGGTAGACTAGTTAAAAATAGGTCACTTAATAACCTGTTTGTTTAAATGACTCTCATAACCCGATAAGGTCATTTGTGCATGCATAATAATAATATTATATACCAACTTATCATACATTGACCTGACTCCGCGGTAAATCGCTTAAAGCACTTGTGTTACGGACGCCAGACAACAGAGGAATCACAAATATTCTACTTAAATTCATATAATAAACACCCAGACACAGAACAAACACAAATATTAACATATACCTAAATATTTACCATGAATTTAAATCGAATCCCCGACCCCTTACACAAGATAGGATCACCACCACCTGCGACATCGGGCCCTTTAACGTTTAATAAGTATATGTATATTTTCCGTAGGGTTCCGGCAGAGCAGAGAAAAACCTGGTACACCAGGTATCGTAAGTGACTGTGGTACCGGTAAATGACAGATGGCGGTATATCTATACGAAACAGCAGAGCTCAAAAACAGGGCGGCTATAGGTAGCAGCATTTCCGTCGCGAAACTACCCTCTGCGACTGCCATTGGACCTGTCAAGCGTGGCAATTATAAGCAAAATTCCCCCTTTCTTGGGGAGGCGTTAGATCGTCTACTGCTATCTGCTATGATGATCATATTTATATAAAAAATATTGTTTGTTTTGACGATTGGAAAGTGCTTATGACTAGAAAGTCAAAAATGACATTTTTGACAAAGTCAAAAATGACATTTTTGACAAAGTAAAAAATGTTATTTTTGACTTTGACTTTACTAAAAATCTCCACTTAGCTCTCTGCAAGAATATTATCACGACACTTAATTCATAATGGCAAAAAACTAAAAAAAATTAACTAAAATAAAAAAAATAACAAATAGTTAATACGTATAAATATATACCTATTTATATACTTATTGTACTGTCATCGTTTTCTCTATATTCATTAAAGCGTTAAAAACTTGTGTTACAGACCTCAGACAACGGAGGAATCACAAATATAATTCTTAAATACGTATATTCAGCACATCAAGAACAAACACAAATATTATCACATAAATATTTGTCCGGAGTGGGGATCGAACCCACGACCTGGGGTGCAAAAGATAGGATCACTTCCATCTGCGCCGTGAGGCGATTCTCAGTACGAATAATAATTATATATGTTAATGTCAAATTACAGCTGTACAAAGACACTCTTGAGTCAACTGCAGACAGATGGACGGGAGAAAGTACGTTCCTTGTTGCATAAACAAACTTAAAAGTAATACATATGAATGCATTACTTAAAGAGTCAGACTTAAAAACACGCATATTTTTTAACATACCAGAAAATCTTGCGTATCGTCTTTCCGATCAGTTACTGTTTAAAAAAATTTTTAAAGTAATTAATATTTTCTAAATCATAGGGTAGATGGATCGCAGAATCCAAAATCACAAATCAAGAAACATTGATCAATGTGTGTGTTACCTGCGATGACTTTTGGCAGCGAAACGTGATATTTTACGTACGGTCTTATAAGCAAACCCAAAATAGTTCGATGCTGCATCAAGCAGTAGAAAAGGCAATGCTTGATGCTTATTTGCACCGTCCAATCCCTCACACTCTCACTCACCTATTTCTACCGCCAAATAGCAGTGTTCGCATTGCTTCGTTCTGGCCTGAAGGACGACAGAGACAGTGAAATTACTGGGTAATGTGGTATAATATCTTCAAGTCGCAAAGTTATAGACACAACCCAGTATATAAGATAAAATGCAAGAAGCAGCATGAAGTGGCAAGAGTCAAGGTGTTTAATGTGACTTCTAACCACAAGAAAAACTAACTAAGCTTCAGCCTCGCAATGTTTATCGGCTGCATACAAACAATCCTATTTTAAACTCTATGGTTAGCAGTAACATTGATCCAACCAAAAGAACGTCAATTTGAAAACAAATGTCACACTAGCAGAGCATTCTTAAAAAATTGTTAATTAAGCAAAGGAATAATCACGCATGCAGCCAGCACGCGCCGTCCCGCGCGCAGGAAGCCGGCGCGGGCGCATCATCGCCCATTAAATTACACCACCGATACTCTAATGGAATACTTATAGGACGCAAAGAAGGTGGTAGACAGGCCTCCGTATAATATTTTAAGATCGGGGAAAATCTCTAACACAACTGGCTCTTTCACATTAACAAGAAATAATTTTTCATAGTCATATTATGCTGTAGGGAGTTCTCTTTTAGAAAATACCTATCCAAGAAAAGAGTTATTTTTGCTTACGCTGCGCAGGTGTGGTAGCAAGCGCATAACATGGTTTGCGCTTCCATTGAATATTGAAGAATACTCTGGTAATAATAAATCTAGAAAATATTCAGCATTCCCCCCTTAAATTTATTCTTAAACGCTTTCTCCATTTTCTCTTCACTGATAATGCTTCTCAAAAGGTATGATCCTATTTCTGATGTATATTCTTTATTATTGTTATAAATCTATGATACTTTATAATATTTATTTATTTTATATTTTCGATATATATATATATACGAGTATAGTGCATTTATTTATGATTGCATGTATATAGCGTTTATCATCATATCAGCCATCGAGAGTCCACCGTTGGACATAGGCCTCCCCAAAAAAAGGGAGTTTTGCCTATTATGGCGGCGCTGGGCAAGCGTGTTGGCAATCGCAGAATGTAGTTTCGCGACAAAGATACTGCCCATCCCCGCCCTGTGCATTTGATACTCCTGTACCAATCCAAGTTTACACAAATGCTGTATTCATGAGTGATGTAGGAAAATACTCGATAAATTTATATGAAAAGTCCTGCCACGCCCTATTTAAGAACATAATCAAATAATAGGAAGTCGTGTTTAGACAGGCCCAATGGCGCAGATCTAATACGACAAAGGTAGTGTTTTTATATTTTTTCTGTTGTCTAATATCAGTAAAACAAGTGCTTAATGCTACTTAACTCGCGATTCATTATACAAGATATGATGTAAGTTTATTTACTTTAAATAGTAAAAGTAATAAGAATTAATAAATATCTTTAAAGGCCCACTGTCGTTATTCGCGTAGGAGAGACCGGGTACAAAAGTAACGGCGGGTCGAAAATAACAAATGCTATCTAGATTTATCCAGATCCGCTTTGATGCTGTCAGGCGATAGCCAGGAGCGCCCCCCTCAATCGCATTTAGTCGCCGTGTACGCCACGCGTTGTTAAGTTGTGTGATAGAACGCTACGCGAATTTACAAACCAAGAATAAGTTTTTGTACGTTTTCTTATTCAATGTTTTGATAGTCTTAAAAGCATGATAGTAATCTGAATGTTTGCATGTCTATACTGTACTAAAGTGATTGTACATTGCGTAAATTCATTTTTGTGTAGTACGTTCCCATTTAAGGTTATGTTGTGTATGTAACTTCAGCCTTTGGATAGAGCTGTATTTGGGCCATTTAAGAAAAGGTTAAACACCGCTACAGACAACTGGATGCGAAATCATCCTGGTCAAACGATGGGCATTCATTACATTCCTGGGATTGTTAGAGAAGCATTTCCTCTGTCTGTAACAGATAGAAATGCAATTGCTAGATTTAGTTGTACTGGTATAAGTCCATTTAATAGGAATATATTTACTGCTATTGACTACGCGCCAATCGTCTGTGACTGACCGGCCGTTACAAGTCAACAGACATATTCCACCAAATGATTTGTTGACTAATTCTGACGCAAAGTCATCCGTTCAAGTGTGTCCAAGTACTCCAGTTGGTGATCTTCCAACATCAATTGATAAACTGTTAATCATAAAGATAGCAATGATTTGTCAAACAAATCAAACAATAATGATGACCAACCATCGGGTGTTCAAAATATACCGGACTCAATCTCTACGGACACCGATCCTATGTTAGCTAACCCAATTTTTGATCACAGTTCCAAATCACCAGTGCCACATTGCGGACTGCAAGAAGCAAATTTTACCAAGTAGTTTAATTTCGCGCCTAAAGATCTTAGACTTTTACTGCAAGCAGTTCCGAGAACTGAAACAAATAAAGGTCGTAATAAACGTAAGACTGCCATTCTGACGGACAACCCGAAAAAAACCAACAACAAAATAAAGTCAAGAAAAAAGTAAAGTACTTACTTATTTAGAAGTGAGAAAAAATTGTCTGCAAAAGGGAAGGAAAAAGGCAAAAAGACAAAGAAAGAAAAAATGAATCTGATGACGAAGTAACCTTCTGTCTTGTTTGTTTAGAAAATTACAGTCGACCAAATGAAAAATGGGTAGAATGTATGGAATGTAAAATGAGGTCCCATTTGGAATGAATGCAGGATGACAAGCATTATGTATGCCATCATTGCGATTCTAACTAAGATTAATGATTGAATTAAAAAAGTCTGATTATAATACTAAATTGATCTCATTACTTGAATTAAGAATTTTATTGATTTGTTATAAAATACTAAAGTTAATTTTTGTTATTAGCATAAAGAATTTAAATAAATAATTTGTTGATTTACCATATTGTATTAATCATCAACTCCTTTGTCTTGTTACTTTTCGACCCACAACGTGTTACTTTCGACCTGCCTACGTGATCGATAGTAACAAGGAACGATTTTTTTTTAAATTTCTGTTATTTATACAAAACACATTTTAATGTGATAAATCGAGTTGCTACAGTAAAAATCATATAATTATATTATTTTAATGGCAACAGTAACACCCATCCAGAAATCAAAGTATAATTACAAAGTGTTACTTTTGTACCCGGTCTTCCTTACTTTTGTTTAAAGACTGAGAGTGCAAAGCCAATACAATATATACAAACGGACGCCATTTCCAACAACCCTAATTCAAAGTAACACGAAGCAATTCTAATCGGTCACGTAAAAAGAACATCAAAAATTACATGCATTGTTTAAAAAAGGAAGACGTAGAACACAATGTCGAAATCAAATCTATATTGACTCTATGGTTTCTGACGAAACAATCGCTTATTCCAAAGGCAGCACTCCAATAAACAACTATGCATTCAATTCAAAACATCGCAGGAACACACCGTGTGGTCAATGAGGGTGTAACTATGCAGTGCATTCGTGCAAGCGCCTCTAAACATAACTAATTCGACTTATGCGCTTTGAATATTTAATTGTATGCGTTTAATGCAGTTAAGAACGGAACGGTTTAGGCGGGAGTTTTGACAGATGACGTTTGTTGTTTCTTAATTGCATTATAAGTGTAGAGAGCAGTTTTACTTTAAAAAAGTATAATTGTTGGCTAGGTTTCTTCCTAGTTCGTAGCGAATTGTATGTAATATTGTTACGAGTATGTTTTATATCAACACTTCACTTCATTAATACTTCTTATTCTATTAACTTCGTTAATAATTACAGCAATTAGACGTCCACTGCTGGCTTCCCGATAAAAGGGGCAATCTTGCCCATTATTGATTGCCGCGCTGGTCAAACGTGTTGGCAATCACAGAGCGCAGCTTTTTTCAACGGGGATGCTGCTGCCAATATCCACGATGTGAATTTGAGCTACACTGTCTCGGGTGGATATGCCGTCATCTGTCAGTTCTGACAGAAGGCAGTATATCCGGCTCGCTCGGCTCTGTCGTCGCACAGAAGGAGGTACAGATTTGAGTAATATAATTCTGCTGTAATTTTTTTTTGTATGATTATATTGTGATTTTTTGTTTGTTGTTGTTTGCACAAAACAAGACGTTTAGAATTGGATATATCAATAGAGATTTATTATTGTTAATTGTAGTTCCCTGTACTCTTGCAGGATCTGCAGGAGAAGCATGGGCGCTGGAATTTATGTTCTAGTAGATTACTAATAGATTCGTCACAATATAACTTGAAACTTCTATACTCCAGTTTATTTTCTCATTTACATGTAACAATTCCCATTGGTGTAAAAGTGTTTTATTTTAATTACTAACATTAATAAACTATTGAGATATACATCTTACAAAGGTCGTCCGCATTTGTACCATTCTCATCTATTTCTACCGCCAGCTAGAATCGTTCGCGTTGTTGTGTTCCAGTTTGGAGGGCGAGAGAGGATGTGAAATTTAACATAGTATCATCAGGGTTAGCGACACGCTAGTGATATCCTTGTAATAACAGAAGCGTCTATAGGCCGCGGTCACGTTTACTATCAAACGGACCGTATACTTGTTTGCTGACTTCGTAATGTAAATAACAATAATAATTATTATAATAGCTAAAATATATGAGTTTGTTGATGTTTCTACATAATTCTAGTTAGAACGTTTTTCTAATTAGAATAAATCAAATTGGAGTAAAAGGAACTAAATGTGGCAGCCGAACGGGGAAACAAAATAACGAGCGTGACAATACTGTACACGTACATTAAGTTGTCAATTTTTTTTGTGTTGCTAAAGTATGTTTGTGTACCTTGGGTTAGTCAAGCGTGAAGTTTTGACTGATCATCCTCATAAATCTTGGCGATAATTTCTCATACCTCATAATTGCCGGGCAGGAGTAGAGGCACCTGCAATGCGTAGCTGTTCATTTAGATGACCGATACCTAAGTCTTATCTTAAGACTACTTCTACTCTTCTGGTACCGCACGGTACTGGGAAACTACGAATGTTGCTACACTCCGAAGAATTTTGGGAGATACCTCCGCCCATGTAAATCCTAATATAAAACATGTTTATAGCTTTCGCGATGGGACGCTTCTGCCCAATCCCACCCTGTGCATTAGAATAACACTGTTGTGGATAGGTATACCGCCATCTGTCAGTTATGATAGCTGTCTCTTCTTACGACACCTGTCACAGGGGGAGGTACTATTCTACTCTGCTGGTACCCCACAGCTAATAGACAAACATTCATAAAAAATATTCTTATAGGTATTTTCCGACACGGCTGCTCATCCAACCTTCGATGTTTGGAGCCTCTGCGTGATAATCTAGAAATGCTGAGATCTATAGAACAACAAATTTTTCCTTTTTTGCATTACAGGTGGCAATCAGGTCACCTGATAGTGAATGGTCAGCTTTGTTCATGGATATCTGCAGCACCAGAAGAATCCCAGGCAGGTTATTGGCTTTCATAAATAGAATAGACCCTACTCTTGATGGTCTCTAAGTCGAAACGGTCTGGGAATTTCGCCGCAGCAATTTATTCCATAGAAAAGCGGTTCCAGGGAGAAAATGGCGATGACTGGACTGAGGTTCACCGCCATCAATCGAAATGGTGGAGATGGTATGACAGTCAATTGCGAGTGGTACATAGACCAGTAGCAAAGATAATAACAAACAAATTCCCACAACCTCTCATACAAAAACCTGATTCAGTAATACTAGTAATTCGCTTAAAGCAATCGTGTTACGCACATCAGAGAACAGAGGAATCATAAATATACACCCAAGCACAGACTAAACATAAATATAAATATTTGTGCTGGGTAAGGATCGAACCCACGACCCTTGGTGCACCAGACAGCATCACAACCATCTGCGCCGTCGGGCCCGTCTGATCAAGATTATCTGGCGGTGGAAAGCCTGAAGCAACAAGCTGATTGCTTGTAACATCTCAATAACAACGTCATACAATCCTACATCGCGGTTACAAAGTTCACGTCGCTCCAAATAAATACAAGAACTCCATCAGGTATCCATCATGTAACGGGCGTCTGCGTTGGTACCTCACTCTCAATTATTTCGACCTTTAAATAGCATTGCTGTGTTCCTGTTTCAGAGGTGAGAGAAGCAGTATAATTACTGAGTTATCATCATATCTACCATTGGAAGCCACTGTTGGATATATGCGTCAACAATATAGGAGGAATTTTGCCCTTAATTATACTTGTGATTTGTTTGTGATTACGAGCGATAGCGACTGTGGTGACGTCATGATCGCTCTGGCTGTATGCTTGTTTATCGACCTGGTCTAATAAAAAAACACTATCATATCACAATACCTATCCATCAACGAGCACATACAATCACGTGACACATGATATATACGAACTCTTTCACAATGTACCATCAAAATTTATGACCTTAAGAACCACATCCTAGTGGCATCACCGGGTGGAAATGGTCGTATGGGTCGCACGTACCTACTTTAAAATTTATTATGGGACTTTAGAGAATGTACTGGGAGAAGGTGGGAGCGGAAGCGGAAACGCGCACAAGCGGAGGAGTGTGCGCAGGATGCTTGTCTACCGATTCGAAAGGTTCTACCTACATTGAGTCTCGACTGCATGAGTGACCACGTTAACGCATCGGTCAATATCAGTGGTCAGGTACCCCATGAAAATGAAACCTATATATGCCAGTTGTCATAAGACCTATTTATTTTTACCTGCTTTAACATTCATGGTATCTATTACTTGGTAAGCCGTGAGGTACCGGCAAAGGTGTCGAAATAGGCAGATGGCGGTATATCCATCCGGAACAGTGAAGCTCTAATACACAGGATGGGGATGGGTAGCAGCATCCCCGACGCGAAAGCTGCGCTTGCCAACACGCTTGCCCGGCGTGGCCATTATGGACGGAAACTTTTTTTCTTGGAGAGGTCTATGTCTAGCAGTGCACTTCCAATGGCTGGTATGATGATTACTTCGACAAAATAAATAATTTGTTCGGGCAGGCTGTGGTGGCGCTTACCATCATGCGAACCATTTGCCAGCAATCGTAAGCAGAAACAACTTCTTTGCACATTTGATCTTGTGGTGTCGGCGCCCGCTCGCTCTTATACCTTGAGCGAGCTGATAGAAGCATTTGGGACGTGGACGGAATTGCTGATGAGGCAGACGCCTAAACTAATATAGGTGTGACGTAGCCTGCGAATTAGAAGGGAATTCCTATTGGGATCTTTGACTAGGATGACGACACAAGTAGAAATTATTATTATTTAATGACGGGCCCGATGGCGCAGAGGCTAGTGATCCTAACTTGTACGTGAATGGTTGTGGGTTTGATTCCCAACCAGGACAAATGTTTATGTGATTATATTTGTGTTTATTCTGTGTCTAGGTGTTCAATATGTGTATTGAAGTATTATTCATACCAGCCATTTAAAGTTCACTGCTGGACATCGGCCTCCCCAAGAAAGGGGCAATATTTTATATACCCATAATTACCGCGCTGGGCAAACGCGTTGCCAACGCGTTTGCCGCAAAGTCCCTATCGCAAAAGTTGTCCCTATCGCAAAGAGTAATTTCGCAATAGGGATGCTGCTGCCCGTTAAAGATAAAGACGAATATACCGCCATCTCTCAGTTCTGTTACCACTGTCACCTCTTACGACACCTGGTACAGGGGGAGGTAAGTACCTCCCCCTGTACCCCACCTACTCTGCCAGTACCCCAGGGTATGCCGATTCGAAATTTAATACTGATACCAGGCGTCTCTTCAATGTTACGCTATTAATTAGCAATACATTATTCAGTAGAATGACTGAACAAATATATAGGGTGGAAGTGAATGAAAGAGTTGGTATTGGACGTCTTAAACGAACATATCTTAACCAGAAAGAAGAGGTATTAAAGAAGGGCCAGGTCAGAAGTACCGAGAATAAACGAGCGTGTATGAAAGGACTAATGCGAGTAAGGGAAGCGAGAGAGTTATGCCAAGATCGTAACAAGTGGAGATCCATTCTCTACCTACCCCGGTGGAGCACAGGCGTGATGTATGTATGTATATAATTCAGTTAAATTATATATGTTTAACTCAACGTATCGGGCACATATTTCATGTTACCGATGTTATTCAATATAATTTAGTAATTACATACACCGATGGCTGATGGAGTACTGGAATGGAGACCTTGTACCGGCAAGCGCAGCGTAGGGCGTCAACCCGCAAGATGGACAGACGATCTGACTAAAACCGCAGGATTACGCTGGACACAGGGCGCATACAACCGGTCTTATAGGAGATTACTGGGAAGGCCTATGTCCAGCAATAGACGTCTTATAGCTGATTAAGCATAATGCAAATGTATATATATAAATATTTAATAATAAATTCCCACAACATCTCATACATTGACCTGACTCCGTGGTAAGTCGCTTAAAGCACTTGTGTTACGGACGCCAGACAACAGAGGAATCACAAATATACTACTTAAATACATATATTTTACACCCATACACAGAGCAAACACAAATATCATCATATAAATATTTGCTCTGGGTGGGAATCGAACCCACGACCCCTGGTGCACAAGACAGGATCACTACCATCTGCGCCATCGGGCCCGTCAATGTATTTATTTAATAACAAGCAGAGAAAACATTTACCAACCAATTCTCCATTTGTACATTTCACAAAGCACTTTCCAGTAATCTATTACTAATATAAAGCTGAAGAGTATTTGTTTGTTTAAACGCGGAATTCTAAGAAACCGCTGGTTTGATTTGAAAAATTATTTCAGTGTTAGATAGTTCATTAATCAAAAAAGTCTACTTTACTCCACAAAGTCACTATTCCACGCGGACAAACTCTACATTGCTAGTATATTTATAAGATTATTCCTAAATAATAGAAAAATGAAAACATTTCTTAATATTTTTTGCATGAATGGAGATTCTAAACTATGGTATGACTCTTCGTACAAACATTCTCAATGTATCGTCGATTTTGTTAAACACTATGGCCACCAGTTTTTTATAGGTTTCTATGAGATATTTAAATTAGGAAACCATTTAGATTGGAACTTCCATCTCCCACCAAGGAGGTAGACCTGCAACCACTCTCACCTATTTCTACCGCTAAATAACAGTGTTCACATTACTGTGTTCCTGTTTACAAAAGTGAGAGGCAGGGAGATTACTGCGTTATGTCACATAATATCTTCACTTCAGTCACAAGGTTGGCAACTAGTGATATCCTTGTGGTATTACGAGCATCTATAAGTTGCGATGACTATCACGCGGACTGTATGATATCATCATAGTCATTAGAAGTCCACTACTGGACAAGAAAGCGGGATATGACCATAGTTGCCATGATGGGCAGGCGTGATGGCAATCGGAGAGCGCAGCTTTCGCGACAGTTATACCGCTACCCATTGTCTCGGATAGTTATACCGCCATCTGTCGCTTCTGGTACCTTAGTCACCTTTACGATACCTGGTAAAGAGGGACGATTATTCTATTCTACCGGTAGCTCACGACACGGCTTAAAAAATATAGGCTTCAGGATTAAAAGTCCTGGTACAGAATCCTCTCCAAGCGAGTGCGGCTCACGCTTGACGGGTCTCCTTTAAGTGCCTTTACAAAATTCCCTCCCGTTTATAATTCAAAAGAGTGCTCTAGTAATGAAGACATGACCACCGTTATCACAATTACACCGTTTTAACGTAAAATTAAACTCGATGTGACCTTTTATCGAGGACTACGTGACTGTACTTTGTAATTAAGTAATAATTTAAATAAATACGGTAGCTGTCGGGTACCTCCCAATGTGTCGCAAGATGCTACTGAGGTACCTGAACATAAAATACCTGAAATAGGTTAGATCAAATGCAACAGGGCGCGGATGGCAGGCAGCAATAGCGCTGCTGTTAAGTAGATAGGTCAGGTGAGATACCAATACACTTGTAAGAGGGTTTCAATGTCCATGCAGGCCGTCTTATAAATAAATATATCCACAAAACATCTCATTAATTAATCTGACTTTGTAATAAGTCGCTTGAAGCAATTGTGTTACAGATGTTGTTATATAAATATATATATATATATATATATATATATATATATATATACAACACCCAGACACAGAAAAAACACAAATATCATCCCGTAAATATTTGTCCTAGGTGGTCGAACCCACGTCCTTTCGCGTACAAAACAGGATTACCGCCATCTGCGCCAATGGGCCTGTCTAAAAATTTATTTATTATTTTTTTTACCTTGTTCATGTAATGTAAAGGTTTGATTCCCACCGAAGACAAATGTTTATGTGATATCATTTGTGTTTGTTCTGTGTGTGGGTGCTAAGTATATGCATTTATGCATTTAAGTATGATATTAGTGAATCCTCTGCGACTAAACACAGAGTGATATGCACTCTGTGTTTAGTCGCAGTCGATGTGAAATTTTATTTATTATTTGCATATTTAATTTAACACCCTTTAGTGGGGGAACCCTAAAGGTATTATGCATATGCAGGTCATTAAAATATAATTTAGCCTCATTTCCAGTTAATGTCCCACTTTGTCATTACCATAGTGGCGGTTAACATGGTTTGTTATTCATAGCGCGTTTTGGTTTGACAACATTTCGCAATAATCTTGGAGAGTCATCGATGGTTTACATAACCTTTGGTTTAGCTCAAACGTTAAGTTTTCCTGTTACAGCGCACCTAGTAGCTATGATATTTCCACCTGATGAATCTATGATAATCCTACAGCTGTAGGATGTCCACTGATGGACATATGCCATCCCAATTAGGAATTCGCTGAGCAGGTGTGGTATTAGCACCATACATTGTCCTGACTCGGAGAAAATTCGCTTAAAACACTCGTGTTACGGACCTCAGACAAATATTACAAACAAATGTTTGTATCGTGTGGGGATCGAACACACGACCATTGGCACACAAAATTGGATCGTCACAAATTGCGGCATCGGGCCTATCATTATAAGCGGTAGTGAAATAAAATTACCACGCCGGTCATAAAGCTGCAGCCCGCAATCGCCAATAAACCCAACGCGATAATGGGCAAAATAATAGACAATGTCTCAAGGTGGCCCTTGTCCAGCGGTGGATATCCTACAGCTGATAATACCTCAACAAAGGTCGTCTGCATTCGTATTACTCTTACCTATTTTTACTGCTAAATACTGTGTTCCAGTTTTAAAGGGTTGAAGAAGCGGTGAAATTGGTGGCCAATGTGACATAATTTTTCAAGTAACAAGGTTGGCAACACGCTTATGATATCCTTGTGATATTACGGACGTTTATAAGCTGCGGTGACGCTTACTATTGATAGCACTCTTATTAAAGAAAGATGTCAAAATAAACGACACCAAATTATAACTCACAATATAAACTTTCACCGGATTTTGCGTACGCGCAACGCCCGTCAAATCAATTCGAAACGCCACTCAGTGAGGGCTAGCTGGCACCCTCGCACATATGGCGGCGTCTCGCTCACCCGTCATTATGTTATTAGGTATCTGGATACATGAAGAGCTGTGATTAGCAGGTGATTAAGCTTCATTCAACATAATCATGTAATTATTTATTTATGTTTTAGAGGCAAGTGTGTTTTGTACGCAGTATAAGATTAATAACCAGATAAATAATTCACAGGATTGAAATAATAATAATAATGAAACAGCAAGGCAGTTTGTGCCCGTAGGGCACTTTGAACCCACAAGGCAGGTTGTACCCACAAAGAGACGCCGTAACCCCATTTTGCATAGCAGTGATGAGCCGCAATGAGGCTGATGAACGCGCCAGAGAGGCCCCAAGCGAAGACGACGTCACGGATAAATAAGAGCTGTGCACCTGAAGTTCGAAGGCCTACAAAAAGCACAGATGCGTGCATACGTACGTACGTGATGGTAAACGTAACCGCAGCCTAAATAGGATACCACTACCACAAGGATATCATTAGCGTGTCGCCAATCTTGAGAACTAAAGATATAATGTCACATTTACCCAGTAATTTCACTGCCTCTCACACCCTTCAAACCGGAACACCGTGATTCGAACACTGTTATTTATCGGTAGAAATAGGTGAGAGTGTGGTAATAATGCGGACGACCTTCATTAGAAGTCTCATGTAAGTACGCAAAATATTAACTATGAATTTTTGTCTAGAAATGTTATAAAACATTAGGAAGAGAAGCAGTGGTATTTTTAACACATACAAAAACATAACCACACAGCACACATCTACAGTTATACTGATTTTCTACCTTGACCTAATGATGATACGGTATGTGTCATCATCGTATCAGCCATTGGAAGTCAACTAGGCCTCCTCAAGAAAGGTGTAATTTTGTCCTTTATTACCACGCTAAATAAGCGGGTTGGCAATCGCAGAATACAACTTTCGCAAAGGGAATACTACAAATTCCCACCCTACAATCGAGCTACACTGATTCTGATGGATATACCGTCATTTGTCGGTTCTAGTACCTTGGCACCTCTTCCGACACCTAATACAGAGAGAGGTACTAATCTACTCTGCCGGTACCTCACAGTTAAAACAGCTACGGTATTGCATTTAGCGATAAGGCCGCCTCTTGTACCTACTATTCCTTATTTTTTGATGTTCTTGTGTTGTTTCTATTGGTGTTCACAGCAACAGATCAACTTAACCAAATCTTTTAAAAGTTCGCAATCGATATTAAAGTATAAGTACTGCAAATGCCACTAGACTCGTTCAGGCTAGCAATTATGAAAAAATCCCCCTTATTTGGGGCGGACTATGTCCAGCAGTGTACGTTTTACAGCTGCTACAATATAGATGATATATGTGAAATTGTATGATAATACCAATATCAAACAGGTAATTCATTTATTTGCTTCGTTTTACATTAAAATAAAATTTATGTCGCAGATAATATTTAGTAGTATCTATCAAAAGTTTGCAATTGATATTAATCTATATCTGCCGGAAATTGAGTTCAAAATTATATATATATATATATATATATATTGATTTTTTTTCTTATCTAATATTGTTATAAAATAAGTGTGAAAGTGTTTCCGGGTTATGCGACATGTGTTGATGATTACTATTTTCTGCAACATATTTATCATATATTTTTATTATATGTAGTCACTTGTTATAAAGTAAACATCTGACATTTTCTCTTATACTACGTTTCGAAGTGAACGCCACGCAATAACGATATCTGCTCACGATCGCTAATGAAATGAACAACGGCGTTCCCGGCCTGCGGTTGTGACGGACAGACACACGGATTGACCAGCTATACAAAAATACAATATAAAATTACTAGATTCTTATCGATTTCCTTCTGAAATCCTGTTAGACTTTTTGTTACTGATTTAGTGCTAAGTTTCCCAAAGTTTTTCGACGGGTCTGATGGCGCAGATGGTAGCGGGTCTTTAGCGCCCGCCAAAGGTTATTGTTTGTTCTGTGGCTGGGTAATAAAAATATGTATTTAAGAAGTATATTTGTGATTTCTCTGTTATCTGGCGTCCGTAGCACCATAGTTGTCCTTGGTGGGGACCCACAACCTCTGGCGTACAAGATAGCGCAAATATATTAAATTAAAAAATAAATTACCACAACATCAGATACATTGACCAGATTCCGTGATAAATCGATTAAAGCACATGTGTTTCGTGACGTGGATTCGATTTCCACCCAGGACAAATATTTATATTTGTTCTGTTTGTGGGTGTTAAATGTATATACTTAAGTAGTATATTTGTGATTTCTCTGTTGTCTGGCGTACATAACACAAGCATTTCAATCAACTTATTACGGAATCAGGTTAATGTCTGAGATGTTGTGGTAATTTATATGTGCATTTAATTTATTTGCTTTAATTAATTAATTTTTTGTGTGATGTAACCTTTGTACGAGGTTGTTGTCCGGCCAACTCGTCCGTGTGTATCGTCTATCCATGCAGCTAAGTAGATATACTTTTCCACCGGAAACCGCTCGCATTACCCACTCATTATTGTTCTAAAGACCAAATAACTTAAATTTTACCCGTTCACCATTCTTTTTGTTTGCTAATGCCGACCCACTTCATATAATGAGCCTTTATGCATAACTGTTAAAACAAAGCTTCTATTTACAACTTATATTCTCTATGCATATTACAAATTTAATTGACGGGTCTTTGGCACAGGTGGTTTTGATCCTATCTTCCACTAAGGGTCGTAAGTTCTATCTCCACCCAGGACAAATATTTGTATGATAATATTTGTGCATCCCCGTCGCAACGCTACGCTCTGCTATTGCTAACCAGCTCCAATTTCTTCGGGAGGCCTATATACAGTAGTGGGCTTTCAATAGTGGATGTTTGATGGTGATGATGATTTGTGATGATGTATTTAAGTATTATATTTGCATACGTAGCACAAGTGTTTCAGCGATTTACCTCGGAGCCAGGTCAATGTATGAGATGTTGTGTTATTTTTTCTCTTGTTATGGAGAGGGCAATGCTCGGAGTCCTTTGCGCCAATCCTTTGCGATCGAATCAGAAAAGAGGTGATCCGTTAAATTACCAAAGTCAGTGGATTAGCAATTCGAAGTGGTAGTGGGCTGGTTACATAATACGTAAAATTGACCAGCAAGCACAGCGTTGGACGCTCACCCACAAGGTGACAGGACTCATACTTGACGTCATATTGGACATAACTTGGGCATCCCTAATGTCCAGCAGTGGACACCGACGGCTAATTTGATGATGATGAAATATATGATCATAAGTCATCGCAGATTGCGTTACGTTCTCGATAGCATAACATAACTTTATGTCATTTCTATGTGTGCCTATATGATTTTTTTTGTTTGTTGATGTATCTAGGATGTAAGGACGTAAAAAGGAACAAAAGAACACTAAAATAAAAAAAAAACATTCAGTCGAATTGAGATCCATCTCCTTTATTGAAGTCAGTTAAAAAAGATCTCGGTAGAACAACGAGAGTGCAGTCCTACGGATAAGGAAAAATGCAGGTTCGAGTCTCCTCGGAAGTCTTTTACAAATTGCTTTGTAGTAAATGTTATCTTCTTCTAAAATATACAATTCTCGTGTTATAATGTTCGTTCTCATACTTCTCCGAAATTTTCACGTTAGTAAAAGGTAGCCCTAATTTATTACTCGTGGGGTCCATCAGAGATCAGTATCATAGATATAATACAGCATTTAGTACTTCTTATTCCGAATCAAAAATGTTATAATTAAAATTTTTGAAAATTCATCTCCTAAAGGAGTAAAACGGGGGTGTAAAATTAGTATGAATCTTTTGTTTTGTTTGAAAGTTATTCAAATGAACTTCAGTAAATTAAAATATGGGGTACCGGCAGAGTAGAATGGTAACTCCCTCTGTACTAGGTGTCGTAAGAGGTGACTGAGGTATCGGGACCAACAGAAGGCGGCATAACCATCTGAAACAGCGCAACTCAAATACTACGGGGTAGGGATGGGCAGCAGCATCCCCGTCGCGAAAGTTGCGCTCTGCGGTTGCCTCCACGCTTGCCCGGCGCGGCAATTATGGGCAAAATTCCTCCTATACTGGGGAGGCCATTTGTACAACAGTGGACTTTCTATGGCTGATATGATGATGATGAAATTGAAACACGTGTAAAACATTTTTATAGAAATCATCTAAATTTTGTAATATGAAAGTACAACTTAACGTAGCTGAAACCGCAGGGCGATGCTAGTAATATATACAAGAAAAAGTAACGATGTACAGACAAACACGCGACTCGTTCTCAAAACGGTGAAACGATTACAATTGAGAGCCACTTCACGATGATAATTCGGCAAAGTGGAATTATTATCCAATTTTCGCCTCACCGCTCTCTACGGTATGATGGTCGTCGACTAATAAGGTAATAAATTTAACTATATTTATTCACATTGCCGAGTATTTATTTACAGGGGGGGGGCTGCAATCTACCACGCCTGCCCAATGTGTCAATTACGGGCAGAAATCGCACTAATTTGATAATTACTACGTGTTGCCTATTGCGTCGAATATCTAATGCTATATATTGGTATATCTAGCTTAGGCTATCGGCAGTTGATATGTTGGAATCAATTTTAATCATTCTAGCAGAAGAAGTACAGATCACAGATGCATGGTGTGAGTTTGAGAGATAGATTAAAGCATAGTGTTATAAGAGATTGATCAGAGAAATGTTAAGATGGTTTGGACATGTAGAAAGGATAGATGAAAGTAGAATTACTGCACAAATATGCAGAGTGGAAGTGAATGGAAGGGCTGGTATTATACGAGCGTGGCGAACATGCCTTAACCAGGGAGAAGAGGTATTAAAGAAGGGCCAGATCAGAAGTACCAAGAATAAACGAGAATGTATAAAAAGACTTATGCGAGTAAAGGCAGCGAAAGATCCAAGATCGTAGTAAGTGAAAGTCCATAGTCGCAGCCTACCCCGATGGGACACAGGCGTTATGTATGTATGTATGTATGTATGTAAAACTTAACCTTAAAGAAAACCAATAAACCTGTTCAGTAAATGAACTTCTGCTGTTTTCATTTATATAATTAATTTAATTGGATATAATTAGATCATTTGTTTCGTTAACAATCTAACTGCCCCTCTCTGCAGACCTTTAATTACAACTTGTAAAATCGAGGCTCCATTTTTACTTGGAAGTCTTTGATTAATTTATGGGACCCTATTAACTGTTTAGGGGTCATAAATTCGTCGACAAGTTCTTAGGAAGCTTAAGTATATTCTGGTTACGGGCCATTTTGTTGGATTACTCAATCGAGTTTATTACTTTGTTGAGAATGTTTTGTTACAATAAATAAAAATCTTTAAATATCTGTAGCTTTTATTTTAGTTTCTAGCTGACCCGACGGAGGTTGTAGTTAGTGTAGTTAATCTTGACGGGCCCAATGGCGCAGGTGTTAGTGATCCTATCTTGAGCGCCAAAGGTAGTGGGTTCGATTCTTACCCAGGACAAGTTTTTGTATGATGATATTTATGTTTATTCTGTGTCTGGTTGTTAACTATATATATTTAAGTATTACATTTGTTACATACAGCGACTTATCACGGAATCAGATCAATATATGAGATATTGTGTGAAATTATATATTATTTATGAATTTATCTATATAATAGCCGTGTCGTACAAGCGGAGTAGAATACTCGTAGTACCTCCCCCTGTACCGGGTGTCAGATGGCGGTATATCCACCCGAAACTGCGTAGCATAATTACTACAGGGTAGGATATGGCAGCAGCATCCCCGTCACGAAATTGCGGTCAGCGAATACCACCACGCCTACCCAGCGCGGCAATTATTTGAGAGGCCTATGTATAATATTTAATGTTTTGTTTATTGTTATTGTTAATTATTTATTTATTAATATAATTAAAATTATGCTTAAGACTTAGTCTTGAAAGCGATTTGGGTGTGCTCACCTGTTAGCCTACAAATCGTCATTATAATGAATAAATGAGAGAGAGGTTAGTTTATAAAATATATAATACAATTCCAACCGATAGATTACTTATAAGCGACATTTTAATCGCGCTTGCTTGCAACCGCGCCATTTGGATAGAAATAATGTTAAGCCGATGGAAGTTTGAGGTGCATTTAGTACATACATACATAATAATAAACATACATATAATACACATACATTTAAATTTATATAAAAGATAAAATTACAGAAAATAAATAAATATTATGTCACATTACCCAGTAATTTAGCTGTTTGGCGGTAAAAATAGGTAAGAGTGAGGTACCAATACTGACGACCTTTGTTTGAGTCTACCTCATGTCATTAGCTCTTATCAGAAGAGTTGATATGGTCGTTAATTTTTTTTTAATTTTCTAAATATTTGACGCACCGTAATTATATTTTCTTTTATAACAAAAATTAGCAAACAATAATAAACACAACAAAGAAAGAATTGGCAAAACAGGCTTTCACGCATGGTGCCGTGGCTAAATTAAATTAGGGAGCCATTTTCTTAAATGCATCGAAATTTATAAATAAACCAATGACTTGGTGACCTTATAGTATAGACCTAGTAGAATATTATGCGGCTGCCTTTCTAACTAATCTAACAGCATTTGAATAGTTTTAGATCCAAATTTACAGCAAGAACATTTTGAGAGCCACCAGAATTAAATGCAGCAATAAGATACAGTTCCGATTAACACCTTTTTGCTAATCATTAAGATTACCGGAGTCAACAAAACATTGTCTTAAAAGTAGTATTTAAAATTCAATTCAAACCCAATAATTTGAAGCAATCTTTTGACCAGTTAATTAAAAAAAAGAAACAGATGTTTCAAAGTCAATAATGTGGTACAATCATATAACAAACCGCAGAGGACCGAATTCTTCGGGTCGTATTATTCCTGTGTTTTTCTGGGAAGCCGTGATTCTGCCTGTTTATAACCCATAATAATTGGTTTACTAGCACCTTGTTAGGGCGTGCCTACACGGGCAGCGGGACTCTTGTTAAGGCTGCTGACACTCACACCGTATTGTTAAGATTTTTTGTTTACTGAATACGTATCTGTATTTATAAAATAGAAACTGACTGACTGGCTCACTGACACATCAACGTGGAGTCGAAATGATATGGGTCATAAGCTTGAAATTTTGCAAAAAGCAGATAAAAGAACACAATTTTGATATTCTCCGAATATTAGCCGTGCGGGTATATTAAATATACCTCCCCCTGTACTAGGTGTTGTAAGAGGCGACTGAGGTACCGGAACCGACAGATGGCAGCGCGGCAATCATGGAAAAGTTCCCCCTTTCTTGGGGAAGCCGAATAGGAACCCTTTAGGTCTTGCAAGAATAACAACCCAACACAAAACAAATTAAAGTTTAAAAATGTAATTTATAAATACTTACTCGTCAGTGTTCTTATTTTGAATTGTGTTCTTCGTCATCGAATCAACACAAAAGTTTAAAAATAGAACATTTAAGAATAGTAATTCTAACTTATATTTTCAAACTTTCATTTGTTTTGTATTGAGTTCTTATTCTTGCATGACCTTAAAAAAATCCTATTCGGACCAATTTGTGTTGCATCCCACATGTGTCGGTGTGATCGCAAGCCGATTCAAATTGGTAGTCAGTATTAAAATATTGGTAACAATTAAGGCTCGATCCCGGAGCGATTGCCAATAAATAATTACCGGGAACTCATTAGACACCTTGCTCCATTAGGAGTGGTTAACGGATCGTTTTGTCCCGCAGTAGATCACTGTTTTGTGGGCCGGGCCTAGTCATAAATGTTCTATCGTTTGATCGTATGTTTTAAAGGCACCATGATACTCTCCGATAATTGTATTCGATTTTTTATGAGATTGCTTCTTTAATTGTGTTCAACTGTTGTTCATAGTCTGTATATCATCATAATATCAGGGTATTGGAAGTCCACTGCTGGACGTAGGCTTCTCCAAGGAAAGAGGTACTTTGCCTATAATTGCCGCGCTGGGCAAGCGTGTTGGTAATCGCAGAGTACAGCTTTCGCGACGGGGATGCTGCTGCCCATTACCGCCCTGTACCTACATTTGAGCTGCACTATTTCGGATGGATACAGTACCACCTAAGTCGCCTCTTAAGTCACCTGGTACAGTTGAAGCAGTGGAAGGTACTATTCTACTCTGCCGGTACCTTACGGAAATCTAAAGTCTATATATATCATGTATGTCTGTGTATCAAAAAGTCTGTATATACTTGAGAAATTATTGAAACATTGTGATTTAACAGTAGGTGTTGTAAGGAATTTGATTTCCGGATTTCTACAATTAAAACATGGCGCCGACCGATAAAAAGAACGTTACACCGATAAAAACGCAGTCATAATTAGGCGTGCATTCCCTCGGAAAGGGAAAGGTTCGGGTCCCGTCTGAAACCAGACAAATGCAGATTTTTTTTTAAATTGGAAAAGTTGTTTTATTTACCTTTATGAACATCATATTAGGACATAAAACATCCACAGCTTGATATAGGCCTCCCCAAGTGATTTCCAATAAGACAGATATTTGTCCGGCGTGATCCTACCATATTAATTAGATCATCTATCCTTAAAGTCACATGATAAGTTCGCAAGATAGTTAAGTGTCACTGCAGCGTAATATAGTGGACCCCCGGTAGTCGAACAAACATTTTGCAGGGCAGTGTCGAACTATCGAATTCTTCGGATTAGAGAGTACTGCCTAAGACCTCCTATAGTCCAGAATTTACATTTTTTTCTACAAATGGGTACCTTGTAATCCGACAAATTACAGATGACAATGATAAGATCCTTTCTACATATTATAAATACATATGTACATATATGTACTCTGAAGTACAAATCATACTTGTAGACCATGTCGGATTACAGGGTGTACTATAGGGTTACCGCTAGCGCGTTGCCCACACTTTACCCAGTAATTACACTACCTCTTTCACCTTTCAAACCGGAACACAGCAAAGCAAACACTGCTAATTGGCGGTAGAAATAGGTAAGACTGCGGTTCCAATACACACCTTTGTATAAGGCCTACCTCGTGTATGAATATACCTAATCAGAATTCTAATAAATTAAAATCATTACACAATCCACTCATCACTGATATTGTCAAAACAGATTTTCTAAGACAGATACACTTTCGAGAAATAAATGAGAACATTTCTAAATTGATGCGATTGGACTATTCCAATATCAAAAACACGGCAACAATTCGGCCCCGACTTAATACCGACACGAGCCCAATCACAACTAATGAACGCCGCTCATTATCTCTTTCCCACAAAACACCGTGTAATTATCACATGAATGATCTCGGCGAGGTGTTAAAAAACCAATTGGGATAAATAAAACCCTCAAATAAAACAAACAGGTAAAAAATATGCGGGGACAATCTAAGATCTTAATTGGTCCGCGTGGAATGCGAGGCATCCGCGCGTTGGCGCGCTTTTTTTTTTGACGTTTTACTTTTTTTCCACCAACGATTGTTTTCGGGCCTCGGACCGCGGCCGTTTGTCTCTGTCACGCGGGCGTCCATCCGTCTGTCGAACACTATTTTACTTTTAAATCACAAAGCAAATTTACGCTTGCAAAAGCCGTAAAAACTCGTGTTTATTCCTCTGATTGTTGTCTGGCAAAAAGCGCGGGATGTTTAACCGTTTTAAAGGTAGCCCCTTTTGAATTCGACAACAGTTCGCTTGGAACTGGCTGAGTAATGTTCAATGTATTGACGTAATTTGTGGATATGGTGTCTTAAGCAGCCCCCGCTTGAGGAAGCTTGTTGTTTAGTATTGTTTTCAAAGAAAGTTCCATATGTTTGAAAGACAAGCTGTGCCGCGACTTTGCCTGCGTGGAATAGTGACTTAAGGCAGCATATTCTTCTCGATACGTATGTTTTTCGCTCGTTGTTGCCACATTTATTTATTAATAACTTATTAGTCATAACGTGATGTTTTATAGCCTAAGTTACTCCTTGTTATATCAGCCATCTGTCAGTGAAAGTCAAATCAGACAAACTATGTAAAAAAAGTATGTTTTGGTATATACAAAAATTCATATGCATGTAGTAGACACAAACAGACACTCCAATTTAATATATATGTATAGATTCGATTATGACATCTTGATATATTTTAAAGTAAAAATGACATTTTCTTAATGTTTTTACACGTGTGTTGTTAACATAATTTATTGCGTAAGAACTTATTTAATTTTTTTTAAAGGTGAGTGATGGTGAGTGTTCCTGCAGCTTGGACGCTCGTAATATCACAAAGATGTCACTAGCGCATTGAAGATATTATGTCACATCACCCTATAACTCCACTACCTCTCTCGCCCTTCAAACCGGAACACAGCAATGTGAATACTTCTGTTTGGCGGTAGAAATAGGTGAGAGTGCATAACAGAAATATATAAATATGATAAGAATAAATAGCTCTGTGGTATATTACACAGATTGTGCATTCCTATTTTTTTCATAAAACTACTGAATGAATTTGAGTGAAACTTGTCAATAATATAGAATATAGCTCGACCCGGCTTCGCTCGGGTGGACAATTGATTCATACATTAATTTTTTTTTTACGGTTAAACATTTCGACGGTCAGAAATTCAATTGGTGTAAGGGACATATGAACAAACATTTTTGTATTTACTTTTTTCTGACTATTGGTAATAATAGTTTCAAGTAAAATATTATTTTAGTAATATTGTTTAGAACAGCTTAAACATAATTAAAAATAACTTTGCAAATTATTTTAAGTTATAACGAATGAATTGTTTTTCTTTTCTTTTTTGTTCTTCTTTTAAACCGACATTTGAATTTATGACCGTCGACTTATAGATTGGCTAAAACTGATTAGTCTCGAAAATGGATGCATCCACGATCCAACCCAGAAAAAAATGTGATAATGTCTTCTGTTTGACAGATAATTGTACCAACATAACATTATGATAAGATAGAAAAATTGCCCGATAAATGCATCTGTTTTGGTGTGCAAGCAAAACGGGAGCTACTCTTGGTCTGAACATGCAATAGACGTATCATCATCACGATGATGATGCTGATGATACGATAATAAAAAAATCTTTCGAAATTGGTTAAGCATTATATTGTTTTTTTACTTAAACTTGAACTTTAATGTTATATAGTCTATGTTACTTGGTGAATAAGTATCACTTAAAGCATTAAATATAAGCATTAAAAATAGATAGTAGCCGATTCTAAGACCTACAGAATACACATATATAATTTTATAAGAATTGTTCGAGCCTTTTCGGAGGAGTGTGGTAACGAACACTGTGATACGAAAATTTTATATGTAGGTATATTGGAACTAGTTATCCCAGCAAACGTTGTTCTACCAATTAAATAATATAAAATTACTATAAAAATTTGAGTTTTGTGACAAAAAGGTGAACCTTAGGCTTGTATGTATTTGTTTGTAATCATAAAAAAACAACAAAAAAATCGTCACAAAATAATTTGGGGTTGAGCACCCTTATCATTTAGGGGGATGAAAGTAGATGTTGTACGATATGCCCGCTAAGATTCACGAAAATCGGTCAAGTCGTTTCAGAGGAGTTCAATAACGTACACCGTGATACGAGAATATACAATGCCTACTAATATTATAAATGCGAAAGTAACTCTGTCTGTCTGTCTGTTACGCTTTACCGCTTAAACCTCTCAACCGATTTTAATAAAATTTTGGCACAGACAATCTTTAGACCCTGAGAAAGGACATAGGCTATTTTTTATATTTAATTGTAAGGGGTTGAAAGGGGGGATAAACAGTTGTATGAAAGTATCGCTATTTTTAGAGCTAGAAACTTGATACTTATTGTTCAGGTCATTGATTTTATATAAATAAACATGACATTCAAAGTTTATATACGTTAAGGTAAAGAGGTATGTTATCCAAAAAAACTATTCCACGCGGATGAAGTCGCGGGTACAACTAGTATTACAATGACAAAGCAGCTAACCGCCGAATAGTTGTAATCTTCAATTTGTCAATACTGAAATTAATTTAGCTTGATTCAATCAATTGGTAATTTCTATTAGCCCACTCTATTAGCTTGACGCAAGGATATAGCGCGACTTAGATAACAAATGCATCGATTTGGTGTAAGATGGGCTTGTTCCGATATACCACTTTTTATTTGGGAACTTAACCTTTTAATATTTTACAAAAAATATTTGAATTACTAAAACAACTGTTAAGAAATAGCGGTTGGTGATAGAAGAGCGAATGCAGTGTTCACGTAATACATGAAAAGAAGCGAAACAACATCGTCATCATCACGTCAGCCATTGGAAGTCCATTGCTGGGCATAAGCCTACCCAAGAAAGGGGGCATTTGCCTATAATTGACGTGCTGGGCAAGCGTGTTGGCAATTGCAGAGCGCAGCTTTTACAACGGGAAGCTGCTGCTCAACCCGGCGCTGTGCATTTGAGCTGCACTGTTTTGGATTGATATACCGCCATTTGTCGGTTCTGGTCTGGCCTATTCCGGAGTCGGGTCAATCTCTGATTTTAAGTGTGATTTTTTTTTTATTATAATAATTTATAGTTATTATAACTAAGTAAATTTTACAATGTTCCCAACATGTTATTGACTTTTGTAGATAAAAACTTTTTTTTATACTTATATATGTAATTAAGTCCGAAAAGTCTCTGTCCGAAAGATCTCCACGATCATCAGAGAATTTACCACTTAAGTTGCCGGTTCATTCCACAATATTTTACAGGAAATCTTCCAAGTTCAAGCTGTTCAGTTGTGGAATGCGCTTCCTTTGTCGATCAGACACGCGCAATCACTACCGATTTTTCAGACAATGCTGAAGGAGTCTTTATTTTTTTGTGTGTTTGAGTGTATGATTGTATGTAAGTATGTGTGTGTTGGTGGACGTTTTTCTTTATATATTTTGATTGTTTATATTTATACATAAGTTTAATTTATTGTATGTTTTTCTATGTTATTTGAAGGTATTGTTAATGGTACGTACAATAAAGAATATTATTATTATTATTAACTCTGCAAAAACATCGCATAGAGCAATCTCTTCCAGGCATTCTTTAGATATAAAAGTATGTATCTTTTTTTTGTAAAATAAGCATAGATACATATGATATAATATATCAATTCATTCATATAATATAACATATACACATACATATAGTATATTTACAAGTATATACATTACATGTACATAAATGCACTATTATATCACACTAGACGGTCATAAATATAATTGTAGTAAGGGACAATATACAGGTTTACAGCGGAAGGTACTATTACTCTGCCGGTACCTCACGGCTCATGGATTCCCCCATTAATACCCACTATTTTTTGTGTTTAAAACAGTGTAGTAAAATTATTTGTATATATTTGACCCAAATTAAAAAGAAATCAAATAAAATACCTCCAGGAGCGCTTTCCACTGCTCACATGTGTCCCTCACCCACCTATAAGAGTCAAATGAATTACTGAAGCGTAGGTACCTGAAACAGGAATGTATTTATTTTATTCAAACACCAACACCATTTCCGCGGGGAACGAGCTGTTGGCAGTTACTAGAAAAAGAACTCGCTCAAATGCAACAGGGTGTGGATGGGAAGTAATAGTAATGACGTACTGGAAGAGTAGTATGGTACCTTCTATGTACCAAGTGTCTACCTCATAATCCCTACTATTCCCTACTAATATTATAAATGCCAAAGTAACTCTGTCTGTCTGTCTGTCTGTTACGCTTTTCCGCTTAAAGCTCTAAACCGTTTTTGATGAAATTTGGCACAAACAATCTTTAGACCTAGAAATGACAAAGCCAATTTTTTAATTCGAAAAAAGGGTTGTGAGTGATCGAAACGGGGGATGAAAAGTTATATGGAGATATCACTATTTTTGGAGCTAGAAACTTGAAACTTATTTTTCAAGCCATTGATTCGATATAAATAGACATGATATTTAAATTTATATAAGTTAAGGTAAAGAGGTATGGTACCCAAAAAAAAACTATTCCACGCGGACGAAGTCGCGGGCACAGCTAGTAATAATATAAAAATAAATACCGACTGGTAGCTTACCCAACCGAGACACATTCAGGCACCAGCCAACCCTACAACAAGGTTATAAATAAAGACAAGGCTGATCACAAGTAACTAACAAATGTATAGGTCACTACGTATTCAGAGCGCAAGATGCAATTCAATGGCTACAATTTCTATGCAAACCGTTGCATAGAAATAATAGCAATAGATTGTGGCGGACGGGAAGAAACCACCACGGGGGCGTTACGCAATTATTTATTGTTTTTAATTAGTTATCGCCGCGTTCGAATACTTTACGGCATCTGCACTGTGGGCTTGTGCAACCTTTATGTGAACCAAACTGGTTCCGTTTAATATTGTTCGGCAATAACAATAAGAAAGGCGCCAAGCAATCAATATTTAGGTGGACTAATTGTTAATAGATCTATTTATTACTGTTGTCTGTATAAATATATCGAGCCCTTACCGCCAAATTATCGTAAGCGACACTTTTGTTGAAAATGCTTTTTTTATCGTTACTTGTATTTAAAGCCGTAACGGACATATCCCAGTCGACGTTTCCCTCCAAAAAACCGTTATAAAGTTATAGCAATTGCTAAAATTTAATTGCTTAATAATATTTATAAAAACCCTTCTTCTGTAAAATTTGGGTTTTGTCGGTTCCGCTAAGACGGCGGTAAAGGCTCGATATAAGGAGAAGCTGACTGACCGACGACTGACATATCAACGCAGGGCCCAAACCATAAAGGTTATTCTATTTATTTTTATTTTATTTTCCCTATTTTACGGTTAATACATTTATCACAACATAATTGTTTAGAGCTAAATCACCATTATCATCATACCATCCATTAGAAAACCACTGGTGGACACAGGCTTCCCCAAGTAATCTCCAATGGGACCAGTTGTATGCGGCCTGTGTCCAGCGCAATCCTGCGGCGTATGTATCTCCCTATCTCTGAAGTATATTTCAGATTTTTACTTTTGAGATGCAGCATCAGTAAAGAGAGAACGGAAATATCATTTAGGGATCGATTTGTTGAGAGATCGTTCAATGTTCAATGGAAGCGCATTTGTGTGATGTATTATCATTGTGTTTGTTTGTTAAATAAACAATCTATGTGATGTATTTATTTATACTCTAATATTAGCCGTGAGGTACTGGCAGAGTAGAATAGTACCGCCCTCTGTACCGGGTGTAGGCAATTAAGGCACCAGAACCGACAGATGGCGTTATATCCATCCGAAACAGTGTATTTCAAATATGTACACAGGTTGTGGATGGGCAACAGTTGCGAAAGCTGCGCTCTGCGATCGCCATCACGCTTGTGTAGCTCAGCAGTTATGGCAAAATCCCCCCTTTCTTGGTGAGGACTATATCCAGCAGTGAACTTCTAAAGATTGCAAAGATTATATGTATTGTGTACTTAAATGTCTTCTACCGATTTGACCATAAAAGAAAGCTGTGTTCTGCGATTGCCAACACACTTGCCCATCTCGGAAATTATGGGCAAAATTCCTCCATACTTGGGATGGCCTAGTCCAGCAGTGGACTTCTAATAGCTGTAATGATGATAGTCAAATTTATCTGTTACCTAATTTAAGAAATAATCGTGCATCAGCAAGTTGAACGGTTGATTTATTTTTCATCATCAACTAATTCAAAGCTCTCAATAAATTTTGTTAACTGTTGCAGACCGCAGTAAAATAACCATTTCGATTTACCAATTCCCCGCGCGCGCCCACAGTGCGCCTTTCAATTAAGCACGGTGAAAGCCTATTTGTAAATAGACTGTGGGCAGGATGCCGTGTGTAATTTTCACTTGAATTATTTTATATAGATTATCTAATTGTATTTTGGTGTTGGTTGCAATATATCAGATGATTGCGTTTCTCGATCGTCGTGATCTCAAAACTTTGACGTATGTTGATTTTCTAAAATTAGTCATCACATAAATATTTGTCCTGGATGGGGTTCGAACCCATAACGCGCACAAGATAGAGACACCATCAAATCTGTTATCGGATTAGTCATTTGGTAAGGCTCAATATAAAAAAGCAAGCGGAGCGTAGGGCGTCCACCCGCGAGATGGTCAGACGATCTGACTAAAACCGCGAGATCACGCTGGACACAGGCTGCATACAACCGGTCCTATTGGAGATTACTTGAGGAGGCCTATGTCTATCTGTCTATGCCTGATATGAAGAAGATAATAATGAAAATAAAAAAAGCATTGCTTAAAAAAGTGTAATTTTTATTAGACTTATTGATAAATAAATATATGTGTAATTTTAATTAGACTTATTAATATATAAAAATATGTGCAATTTTTATTAGACGTAATTTCACTACCTCTCTCACCGTTCAAACAGGAACAGCAATGCAAACATTGCTATTTAGCGGTAGAAATAGGTGAGAGTGAGGTACCAATGCCGACGATCTTTGTCTACCTCATATAATTGCGAATATAATCATTTTAATGCGAGAATTTAGAAGTATCAAAGCACGAAACTCAATTATATCTTCAAGGCAACGACGGAAGATACATCACATGTATTGTAATAAATTATACCTGCGATATCTCTGTCTGTCTGTCTGTCTAAACGGAATCGACGGTTTGGAAAATTAATTATGGGTATTGGCCACTGAACTCGGCTCGCTATTTTGGTTTGTTTTTGGATGGCCTGTGAATCATGAGGTTTCCTGAGGTCAACCAGTTGTTGCGCGGACATTCTTGGATACTTTATTTGTAGCTAGAAGCGCGACGCGGCTTCACCCGCGTTAATTTCTAGAATAATCCTATTATTTATGCTGCGCTGTTA
>JACJUM010003317.1:11240234-11265387 GCA_020976665.1 Heortia vitessoides
GGATGTGCTTGAAAGGCTTTTGTTCAAAAAAGCCTTTAATAGCATCAATTATGATTAACAAAAGAAACACGCCCAATATTTTCGGACATCTTGATTTCAATCTTGATTAAACAAATCTAATAATATTTATATAAATTTCGACAAGCCCGATGGCACAGATTGTAGGGATCATTTCTTGTGCGCCAAAGGTCGTGGGTTCGATCCCCGCCCATTCATTCATCATTATCACTTTTTCTATAATAATAATCTCTTTTTTTTCTTCTCTTACACAGAATCACAAAATGATTAAACTATAAACTTATTACAATATAGTCTATGTAAGAGACTGGTATACGTACTAGGAAAATATTGGATCGCCGTTCTCTCCACATCCGAACCGATAAATATTTACATTTAATTACTAAGGTAAATGAACGTACATTAAAAATTAAGAAAAAAAAAACTGAAAGCACAATATAATCCCCTTCTTCCCTCTCTGCACTTATCAATGCAGGTAAGTAATTATAAGTATTAAGAATGTGAGTGTATCATTTTATCTGGCATAGAAAGTCCACTGTTGGACATTGAGCTCCCCAAGATAAGTGATTTTTGATCATTATTGCCGCGCTGGGCAGGCGTGGCAGCAATCGCAGAGCGCAAGTTCCAGACGATGATGCTGCTGCCCATCCTCACCCTATAGTATTTAAACAGCGCTGTTTCAGATGAATATACCGCCATCTGTCGGTTCTGGTCGCCTCTTACGACACCTGGTACAGGGGGAGGTACTATTCTACTCTGCCATTACCCCACTAGCTATTACTTTATTTGCGTAAGTGTATTATCAATATTATATAAATCCGTATCCAAATAAATAAGTATCTAATAATTTATGATCACAAGTACATATTTCATTTTAAATAAACTTCCCGTGAAGTGCCGGCAGAGAAGAAGTACCTCTATCTCTACCAGGTGTCGTAAAAGGCGTGCCAAAACGGATAGATGGCGTTATATCCATCCGAGGCACTGTAGCTCAAATGCACAGGGGTAGGAAATGCAGCAGCATCCCCGGCGCGATAGCTGTCCTCTGCGATTGCCAACACGCTTGCCCAACGCGGCAATTATGGGTAAAATTCTCCTTTTTTGATAGGGTTATGCCCAGCATCAGATTTCTAATAGAAGCAATGAAGAAACTTCCCCTTGACACAACATTATTTCAATCAACATCTTAGAAGACATCTTAATTTTAAAATAACTCCGCAACAACACACGTGTGAGGCGGGCAAAGGCAATAAACTGCTGCTGGTCGACAAGAAAGCTTCCGGAAGCAATTAAACATTGCAATACTAAGTATATCTAACCATAATAACCGAAATGCATGCGAGCGAAGTCGCGGACAATAGCTAATCTTTAATCTCTTTATAGTATAAAACAAAAGTCGCATTCCGCTGTCTGTCTGTCTTTATATATGCTTATATCTTAATCTACGCAACAAAATTTTGCTGCGTTTTTTCATAGATAGAATAAATAAAAAAATGTATATATATATATATATATAATAAATGCCAAATATAATAAAGAAACACTGTTAATTTTAGAGCTTTCCAATGTGATGTAGTTAATAACAAGTTTTTTGCGATTACATTGCAAACACCCTCTGAACCCGAAGAGATAGATCGAAATATTGTACTATGTTATTGTACGCATTAGAAAGGTCTACAAAAAAGTCTATAATGGCTTATGTCTATTCCTTAGATAGTAAACAATTACCATTTTGAATCCTCATAGTACCCGTGCAAAGTCGGGGCGGATTGTTAGTGATTAGACAGTATACACTTTGAGAGGTTTTATGCATAAAAACGCTGGAGTTTATTAATGATGATATTTACTTGAAAAAAAAACCCACTTGTTTCAGGTGTCAGTCGGGACTCGAACCTGGATCTTTCCTATACCGCGGTGATATATCTCCATCTCTTTGGAATAACCCACAATAACCATTTGTTTGCCTCATTGCACCCGTACGAAGCCAGGGCGTGTCGCTAGTGTTATAAAAAATCCAGACAAAAGACCATTGAAATATTTTAAAGACGCGTAAATTTGATAGCTGCCATTCTTATAAGTCTAATATTTAAAAATATTATAGCAAACTTAATATGGTCATTAAATTTTATTAAATTTTAAATGGTTTCCTTGAACTTTATATTAAAAAATTATAACCTGTCAATAGCAAACAACAGAAATATATTTAGATAAATCTTTCCCACGCGATAATAGATGCAGAATCCAGTTCTGCCGAACCTATATCAAACCAGAGACAAGTAGATTATCACCCAGTCTATATATCCATTAATATGCAATTAAAATTTTTTCAATGAATAAAAACAATTAAGTAATTTTTTTTCTTTTAATATTACTCCAGGTTGACAAGCATACAGGCCACGTGATAGTAAGCGTCACCGAAGCCTATAGGCGCTCGTAACATTAGAAGGATATCACTAGCGCGTTGCGAAAATTGTGAATTGAAGATATTGTGTCACGGAACATAGCGATGTACGTCATTCTTACCTATTTCAACCAGATGACCTTTGTATGAGTCTACGTCAAGCATATTTATTTATTTATTATAGCTACACTTACAAATTACTGTCACATACTTATCATCATACCAGCTATTGGAAGTCCACAGCTGGACATAGGCTTTTCCAAGAATGAAGGTTTTTTGTCCATAATTGCCCCGGGCAAGCGTGTTGGCAATCGCAGAGCGCAGCTTTCGCGATGGGGTTGTTACTGCCCATCATCACACTGTGCATTTGAGCTGCACTTCCGGATGAATATACCGCCAACTGTCGGTTCTGGTACCTTAGTCGCCTCTTACGACACCTAGTGTATGGGTAATATTCTACTCTGCCGGTACCGCACATGCACACTAATATTTATAATTAAATAGACAGTAACCTAGGAGATGTGTAAATGACATGTTTTATTTGATTTTTAAATTATTTTTGGTTATTCATTTAATAATTATTACTACCATCTGTGCCCATCAAAATGTGGCCCAACCATTGATGTGTTTAATTTTTTTTTTATCTGTGTAATTACTTGGCTTGGCATACAAGCATGCAGGTGCCTACCACCAAACGACTTTAATCAGTGTTCGCGTTAATTTTAAACATAAAACAACTATGATTATTAATTGTATATATACCAACAACGCCACCTACGGGCAACCATAAAGCATTACCTAGTGCGGATACCCAAATAACGTGTGCATGCGCATATAATTTGATTCCATTAACAAATCGACCGAGAGCCTCGTAAAATTCACAATCACCGGGCCGGGCGTCTTGCGCGCGCGTAATTACGCGGCGTGTGTGTGTTTTTGTGTTTGTGTGTAGCTCAAATTGGCTTCTTCTTCGCCCCCGAGCTTGCACGGAGTGGATGGGCGGGGCGAGGTAGGGCTGCCTGGACTTGTATCCTATCTTATACGTATAAATAAAAAGAGATGCTGACTGACTGATCGGCATATAAACGCAGGGCCTGAACTATGAGGGTCGGGTACTTGAAAATATGCTGGACTTCAGCCTCCCCAAGGTAGGGGGATTTTGCCCATAATTGCGTCAATACGCTTCGCAATCGCAGAGCCCAGCTTGCAGCTCTCGCGACGCGGATGCTGCTGCCCATCCTCGGCCTGTGCACTTGAGCTGCACTGTTTCGGATGCATATACCGCCATCTGTCGGGTTTGGTACCTTAGTCACCTCTTACAACACCTGGTACAGGGGGAGGTACTATTCTACTCTGCTGGTAGCCCACGGCCAAATATAATATCTGTAAGTGCTTAAAATATAATATCTGGTTATAGATGTCGATGCATGATGCACAAGGGCATCTATACAACGACGAAGATATTCCTAGATTGGTTTCGCACAAGGCCTAGAACTAAGGCTATCTAAATAAAAAATTCAATATATGAATATATATATGTATATATATAGTCGATGATACTTTAATACCGCGTATGTAGCTTAAGTTAATAAAGTCCATCTTTTCTAATTGAATTATCAACTTTAATTGTAACTGCTACTTCCGCGGTATTGCACTATCATCGACGATATATATTTTATTTGATTGTTTTTGGCGGTAGAATAGGTGAGAATGAGTGATGACCTTTGAATGAGGTCTACCTCATGTATATAATAATAATAATAACTATATTCAACAACAAAAGGAAACTTAAACTAAAATACACTTTAATACTTAAGTACCTAAACTAGGTCTAGCCTGTTCTTAAAGGCACCTATGCTCTGTAGTGTGCATGTAGGTGTGAATGTGTGTGTATATGGTCCAATATAATACAAGGTTTGTTAATACAACACATTATTTACGCATATATTACATTAATACTTAGAATATGAAGCTATACTGTGTAAATACAATATATATAAACAATAATAGTAACAATGAATATAGTCCAGTCTAGCATAATATTGTTAGCAATTCCTCTGTCTTGTTATAGTCCAATGCCAAGAGCCCTCATTGTTGTTTTCCATGGGTGTTTATTCATTTCATGAATATCTATTTCATGGTTAATTTGATTATAAATAAATGGTCCTGCAAAATTTGGAAATCCACATACCTTCGTCTACTATGAGTTAGTTAGTTTCAGGATTAGTATAGATAAGTTCTTGGTAGTACAATTGTCTCACTGTTACTGTTAACTTTGAGCACAGATCTCTAAGCCCTTTCTAGCGGTAACATATTCGTTTTATTAGCCAAATAGCAATACACTACGACAAGAGAGACTGACATAGAGTTACGTATAATGTTTATAAAAAAAATTCTGTAGCAATTTGTCTTATATTTCTAAAAACTGCAGTTACTTTCCGAATTCTTTGCGTTAAAATATTTATGTGAGGGTTAAAAGTTAATAAAGAATCCAATGTTATGCCAAGATATTTATATGTTGAAACATTTTCTAATTTCAGACAAACAGAAGTACCCTTCTTAAATTTATAATTTATCTGGTGGGCGAAGAGATGCAAAGAATTTGTAGTTGGTTGAGATTTTTTAGTGATCGTTAAAAAATTTGTTTTATCTGCATTAAAAGTAAGTAGGCTTTCATTCAATTGTTGTTGTATGTCAGTATAGTCAGTTTGGGCATTTGCAGTGACATCTTCCCAGTCACTACCACTAAACAATAGAGCAGTATCATCTGCAAATGCAATTATTCTACCATTTTTCAGGGTAGTATGAATTATGTCGTTAATGTAACGTAGATGATGATAAACAACGTAGGTGCCAACACAATATGAAGGTTTAATTTCAGGATTTGTATGGATATTTTATTAGAAACAGTTTTCTAATTCGTTTCTTGTGACCGCACAAGAAACGAATTAAAAAACGCACAGATTTCTCGGTAGAAATCTGTGCGTTTTGAGGGTAGATGGCAACCCTGAGCTGTAGTCCGCAGCCCATCAATATAACAATTTAACAGGAACGTTTCAACAGCTATAAATTAAATGAGTTAACAGCCCAACAAATATTCTACAGCTCTTCCTACCTCAGCCCGAGTGATGAGCCAGGGAGGGGACAATAGAGGGCGCTCGATTTGACGAAAAATCGATTCACTGTTGGACAATCGATAAACAGTTCGATTTAACATTAAAAACCGTCGTCATATTACATGCCGGTATAAATGGTGCAAATGGTTGTGATCCTCTCTTTGGAGTCAAAGGACGTGGGTTCGATCCCCTACCCAGAGCAAACACTTATATCATTATTATTTGTATTTGTTCTATGTCTGGGTATTATTTATATGTATGTAAGTAGTAATTAAGTAGTAGTAAGTAAGTATTATATTTGTAATTCTTTTGTTGTCTGATATCCGTAACAGAAGTGCTTTAAGCTATTCACAAAGTGAGGCGAATGAGATGTCGTGGGATTTTGTGAGAGATATAACGCCATCTGTTGGTTCCGGCAACTAAATCATCTCTTAAGACCTCTAACATGGAGAACCACACTGTTAATTCAATATAAATTATGATATCTATGTTTTTTCTGTGTCTGGGTGTTAAATAACGGTATTTAAGTAACATATCTGTATTTTTCTGTCACGCAAGTGATTTATCGTGGAGCCAGGTCAATGTATGGCAAGTGGGAACTTACAAATCAATCGATACCAATTAATGATCGATACAAATCGATACATAAACATCTCTACAGACTTCATTTCACATCTTTCACACAAGCCTCCTTAAACACCATAGAAATAAAGCATCAGCCACTTGAACAACTTCCGTGTACAATTCTAAGTTTTATATATATGGGGGCAACGTTCAGTTTCGAATATCAATGAATCGTGTAGCCAGTCGATATTTTCCGTAATTTAAGGCTATTAAGTCAAACGCATACAGATCAGTATTATTCTAATAAGGCATTATTATACATACTATAGCAAATACACGGTGTTTAGTTTGAAGATAATTTATGTATAAGGAAGTGCAATAGAATCAATACTGAGAAGTTGTTTAAGAGACTGACGACCCAATCTTGGTTGAAATGGGTTGCCATCATCACCATCATTGCAGCCGTAAAACGTGCACAGTTGGACATAAACCTCCCTGAAAGGAGAAGTTGCCCATAATTGCCGCGCTGGGCAAGCGTAGTGCGAATCGCAGAGTAAAGCCGACGGGAACACCTAGTATAGGAAAGGTACTATTTTTCTCTGCCGGTACCACACCAGTTGTACATTGTTAAGATGTAGATCAATTTAAAGTGGCACAACCTAGATGGTTCGTCATATCAGCCAATGGAATCCCCCGTTGGCCTACCCAAGAAAGTGGGAATTTGCCTATAAATGCCGCGCTGGACAAGCGTGGTGTCAGTTGCAGAGCGTAGCTTCGCGCCGAGGATACTGCTGCCCATCTCAGCCTTGTGGATATATCGCCTTCTGTAGGTTCTGGTACCTCAGTCGCTATGACACCTGGGACAGAGGGAGGTACTATTCCACACGGCCGGTACCACATAAATGACGGTATATCCATCTGTAGCTAAAATGAAATAGGGTGGAATGGGAGCAGAATTCCCGTCGCGAAGCTACGCGTGGTAATTTTGGGCAAATTTACCCTTTCTTAGGGAGGTTAATGTCCAGCCGTAGAAGTTTTGCGACTCCTGTGATAATAATTAACCGTAATATTTAGATAAGATCACAAACTTCATAGTAGTAATCCTATCTTATGCGTCAGGTTTCGTGGGTTCGATCCCCACCCAGGACAAATATTTATATGATGATATTTGTGTTTGTCCTGTGTCTGGGTGTTGTGATTCCTCTGTTGTCTGATGTCTGTAATATAAGTGTTTTAAGCGACTTACCACGGAGTCAGGTTAATGTATGACATATTATTAGATTCTCATAAGCTGGTGTAGCAATCGATATATCTCATAACCCACACGACTAATAGTCGATGTAATTAAATATTTTAAACATAAATCTGTTGTTCCAACTCAAACCAATTCCAATTCAAACCATTTTAAACATAAATCTGTTGTTCCAACTCCAAGTTCCTTAATGTTGCTGTGTTGTGGACATCAGACAAAAGAGGAATCACTGACCTTATAGTTTAGGCACAGCGTTGATATGTCAGTCAGTCACCCACATATGTACACTATGTATATATATGTGTATATTTATATCTATACATAGTATAAGAAAAAACGCCACTCACTAGACGGTTTAGATAGAAATGGATCGTGCTGGATGCAGGCCGCATACCACCGGCCCTATTGGAAATCTCTAGGGAACGCCTGGGTTCAGAGAAGAATTTAACAACATTTTTTTATTGGACCAGGTCAGGTAATATTGCAAGGATATCACAAACGCATTGCCGACTTTAATATAATATAACCTTGTTAATAAATAATATCTACTTCAAACAAAATTCTTTATTTATACATAAACAGCTTTTTACTAAATTTATATGAAAGTCTATAGGTTACTTAAATTAAAAAATTTATTTTGTCTGTCTGTCTATTTGTTTCTTTATAAATCGTATAGTATAATTAATTAATAATAAAAAAAATATTTTTATTTTTGTCGACAAACAAGCACACATAAGAGTCACAGTAGCCTATGGACGCACGTAATATCACAAGAATATCACTAGCGCATTGCCAACCTTGTGACTTAAAGATATTATGTCACATTCCCTAGTAATTTCACTGCTTCTTTCACCCTTCAGTTCAGCAATGCTACCACTGCTATTTGGCAATAGAAATAGATGAGAACGAGGTACCAACGCAAATTACCTTTGTAAAATTATGAAAAACCCATTAAACAGCAAAATCTATTTGATTGTAAAACAAAATCATATTAGGCCAAAAATAACAAAAAGTATTAAACATCCTGGGGCGTTTTGTTAGTTCATTATTTTATGGGTTCAAATTCGGCCTGCTAAACCCTATCATTTGGCCCAATATCTGAGCGTAATTGGTCGTTGTTAGCCTTCTTGGAAGCCATGATTTGTTGGGGCAATGTTGGCTCATTAATTGCGATATTGGTGTTGTTATCGAGTGTTGATTGTTGGTTGGATTGGTTAATTTCGTTCTTGTTTGAGATTCCTGCGTTGCGTTTGCGTACGTGAAACGCTAACGCAGTGAAACGAAGTCGATAGCATAATTTAATTTTTTTTTTGCCGACAGGTACCGACAAAATACCGAATCCGATAGATGGCGGTATATCCATCCGAAACAGGGTTCGATGGATCCTCATTGCGAAGTTGCGGTTACCACTACGCCCGCCCAGCGCGGCAATTATGGCTAAAAATCTCTCTCTTAGGGAGGCCTATTTATTAATGTATTTATTGAACTTAATTGCATAAAATATTACAAAATGTACAAATGGCGGACTTAATGCCAGTTGGCATTATCTCCCAGTCAACCATTACACGAAACAGAAAAAATATAAATAGTGATGCAGACAATAAGTTTAAGTCCGCCATTTGTATATTTTGTAATATTTTATGTAATATATATATATATATATATATATATATATATATATATAATAACGTACATCAGAAACACAGTGAACTTTTAGCGATTCCTCTGTTGTCAGACGTTAAATATGTACAAAAAGTGTATGTATTTGTATTTTCTATGTATTTGTTATAAAGTCAGCAAATAAGCACACGGTCGGTTTGATGTTAAACGTAACTGCAGCCTTGCACGCTCGTGTTATCACAAAGATATCACTAGCGTGTCGCCAACCTTGTGAACCATAGCTACCGTGTCACTTTACACAGTAAATTCAACCTTTCGCCCTTCAAACCGGAACACAGCAATGCGAAGCCTGTCTAGCCTCTTTTGTAAGAGGACTACCTCTTCTGCATTGGTACCTCACTCTTACCTATTTCTACCGCTTAATAGCTGTGTTCGCATTGCTGTGTTCCTGTTGGAAGGGTGGGAGAGGCAGTGAATTTACTGGGTAAATGTGACATTGTATCTTCAGTTCACAGGGTAACATACTATCTTTGTGATGACACGAGCTTTAATAGGCTGCGGGCACGTTTATCATCAAACCGTATGCTTGTTTGCTGACTTCATAACATAAAAAATAAACCTTCTATTGTTTCCTGGTATATCCAAGGCTGTATATCCATTCAGAACAGTGCAACTTAAATGCACAGGGCGGGTTGAGCAGCAGCATCCCCGTTGCGAAAGCTGCGCTCTGCGATTGCCAACACGCTTGCCTAACGCGACAATTATGGGCAGAATTTCAATGGCTGGTATGATGATGATGATTGTTTCCCGAGAAGATTCCGAGAAGACCAGACATGGCAGAACTATAGTCCAATCAGACAAAGTCAGGCGGACGCTAGTTGTTAATAAAAAGCAGCGCTAAAGCACATAAAGGGTCGAGGCACAGGTTCGTAATAGCTGTGTATTTACCAAGAGTGAACAACTGTGTATTGCACGTAAAATTGTGTATGTTGTCCGGGCCCGTGCACAGATCGGCCGTACTTGTGCGCCATTAGCTTGCGCCGTTTAGGGCTTGCAAACATCTCTGCACTATGTACTGCGCGCAAAACAAACAACAATTAAGTTTAATATATATATATATATAAGGTATTTTGTGTTTATTTATAAAAATATATCTAATTATAATACATCCACACACTATATAAATTAAATAATATATATATATCACTCCCATCTACGCCATCGGGCCCATCTATATATAATATATATATATATAGATATTATATATAGATGTGGATGGTAGTGATTCTATCTAGTGCGTCAAAAGTTCGATCCCCACCCAGGACAATTATTTATATGATGATATGTATGTTTTTTCAGCGCAAGGGTGTTAAATATATGTAAAAAAAATAATAAGAAAGAAAAACTATATAGATATATCACTTAAGACTTTCAAAATAAACCAAAATGTATTTTTTTTATTTACTTACTATTGCGTTAAACATCAAAATACCACTATGTAGTAGTTGGCACTAATAAAACCCCTACTGGCGTCGGTGCTAACAAACCATTGTCTTAAAGCTAGTACATAATTAAAGCAGTTCAATCCCAAGCGCCTTTGTCGTTGACATGATTTTTGCAATAGTAATCTTTGGAGATAAGCCATTTTAAATATATTTCTTGAATTTATTCAAATACAAAGCTGTCCCTTATATATCCTAATTAGATATTTCCTCTGGTGCATCTACCGCGTATTTGCTGTCGGTACCTGGGCGTGTCCTCTACCGGTATAACTCACGCGCAGTCATTACAGCTCTGCAGCATTAACAAATATTTAAACATATTATAAGAGCAAAAACGACGGCCCCGCATTCCGGCGCGGGATTGAATTAGTCGGCCATCTTTTTTTTTATTCCATCGTGGAACATTTTCGAACGTTTAGAAAAAGCGCGCGCGCTAATTTGCTAACCGTACTATAATTATTGAGTTTTTACGAGTTTCTCGTTGTTAGTGATGGGGATAGGTTGTTTTAATTCTTCACTATTGCGTGTGGTTGCCCGTTTTTGTGTAAATAATATTCAGTGAATGGTGTTTCTTTTATTTACTAATATTTTTATTTTATTTCTGTTAAAAATTGGATTATAAATCACATCATTCGAAATGAGATGACGATAATGATTTTTAATCGTATTAATGTAATAATACAAATCATTAACATCAACCGGAGATCATAATAAAAATATATAAATAAAAGTGAAATTCATAAAGCAGCCTCGACACAATCACAAAACGAAGGCATGCGCCGATAATTGGCTCGAGCAAATTTCCATTGATATTTCGTGATGGGAAAAAAGGTACAAAATTGTTGTCGATGAGATGTGTACTGACGTCGATATTCCCCTCGCCGTGCCGATACGTAAACTCAACGGCGGCCCACGCGGCCCACTCTCGCCGCGCAAACTTAAAGTTGCATATCGCGCGGTTCGCGCGCAATCTTAAGTTTGCGTATTTATAATAGCCCACTTACGGGCACCGCAAATTGTTGAGAATTGCATCGACTCAAACAAGGTGTCAATTTGGCAAAGTTATGAAAGTTCAGTTTCTTGGAACTATTTGTTTTTAACTGTGGTACGGTTTGCACTTTATTTGTGTATTGATAGGGGGCGTTTGCTTTACGATATTGTTTATTGAATACGATAGTGGTGCAGTTTTATGAGACTGGCTGTTTAGATGTGTTGTGTTCGTTTTGTTTTATGGAATTGGAGCCTTCGTTTATTAATTATTATTTAGCTTCACCGTGAGAATCTTCATATGGTCAGACGCCTACTTCTGAATATGAACTCAACAGGACATAAACTTACGTGGAGATTTTTGGGGATAACTATTTGAACTAGCATACAGGCCGTGATAGTAAGCGCCATTGCAGCCTATAGACGTTTGTAATATCACATAGATATCACTTTTTTGCCAACCTTGTGACTTGAAGATAATATTATGTCATATTACCCAGTAATTTAATGTCAAGAACACAGGAATGCAAATACTGCTATTAGCCTGTAGGAATAGGTGAGAATGATGTACCGGCAGAGTAGAATTGTACCTCACACTGCATCAGGTGTCGTAAGAGGTGACTAAGTTACTACAACCAATAGATAGCGGTATATCTAACCAAAACAGCACAAATGCACAGGGTGGAGATGGGCAGCAGCATGCTCATCACGAAAGCTGTGCTCTGCGATTGCCAATGCGCTTGTCTAGCACGGCCTGTATGCTTGTTCAATTAGTTATCCCCAAAAATCTCCACGTAAGTTTATGTCTTGTTGAGTTCATATTCAGAAGTAGGCGTCTGACTTTTTTGCATGGATATACCGCCATCTGTCGGTTCTGGTACCTTAGTCACCTCTTACGACACCTGTTACAGGAGGAGGTACTATTGTACTCTACCGGTATTCAATTTTTATGGTTGTTGATTAAATAAACATCAAAACAAAAAAAATATATTGCATATTATAATCAATGAACGCAAATTGATATTAATTGCAATTAATACTATCAACGAGCGGCTGAACTTAATTACATCTCGTTATTTTTTTGTGTTCAATAAATTAAAAGTGAATAAAATCCCCATTGGTGTTATAAATTTAAAAACAGGTTTGTTTGTTATCACTTCACAATTTATTTAATCAACAAATGCTCTTGAAATTTTACAAATATATAGTTAGTACTACCAAGTTGGTAGCTTTAGTCCTCCGTACTACCAACTTTGTAGTACAAAGGCTACTTTTTATCCTAAAAAAATAAATAATAATAATAATAAACAAATAATCCCCACAACATCTCATATCATTATATCATTGACCTGACTCCGAGGTCAGCACTTATGTTACGGACGCCAGACAACAGAAGAACAACATCATATACTTCTTAGATATATTTAACACCCACACATAGAACAAACACAAATATCATCTATAAATATTTGCTTTGGGTGGGAATCGAACCCACGGCCCATGCTACACAAGACAGGATCACTACCATCTGCGCCATCGGGTCCATCAAAATGTACGTACCTTTACGGTACCTTTCCCGTAGGATTAGCAATTAACAACAACTTTAGTACCTACTATAAAAACGAATGCTAACGAGTAAAAGGTAATTTAATCTGATTATTCCAATTCGATACTAATTTTTCGGCCATTCGAAGTCCACTGTTTGACATATGCGTCCTTGAGAAAGGGGAAAATTTGCCCATAACAGTCGCGCGGCAGGCGTGGTGGCAATTCCAGAGCGCAACATTCGCCACGGGGATGCTGCTGCCCATCCCCGCCCTGTGTTAGTGTAGCTACACTATTTCGGATGGATATACCGCCATCTATCGGTTCTTGTACTTCAGGTGTTTCTTACAACACCTAGTACAAGGGGAGATACTTTTCTACTCTGCCGGTACCTCAATATGTGTAAAAACGTCAATCACTTTTGTAATATTCGTATAAATAGAACATTTATTATTTATACTATTACTAGTTCATCTGAGGATAATGAATAATAAAATCAGCTATCTGCCAGTAAAACCTCCGTTGAAATCCGTTCAGCCATTTTGTTAAATAAATAAAAAATCTGTTATTATGTCATTTCAACAGACCTTACAAATTCTATTTATTATATTTGATACGGCCGCAAAATATCGATATCGATAAATCAACATTCATCGACACGTCGCCGCACTAATCTCTCAAACGTGATTTATATCTTATCATTACAGATAAAATATTTCTTTTAAACGTATAATTAGTTGTTATTATTAATATTACAAATAATGCCTTGAGGTGAATCCGTATTGATATTGGGCCTGATGTAGTGTGGTTTGTTTTTGCTTGGGTTAATCAGGTTAGTGAGGTTCGCTGAACTACGGATATCATCATCATCATATCAGCCATAAGACGTCCACTGCTAGACATAGGCCTCCCCAAGCAATCTCTAATAGGGCCGGTTGTATGCGGCCTGTGTCCAGCGCGATCCTGCAGTTTTAGTCAGATCGTCTGACCATCTTGGTGGACGCCCTACGCTGCGCTTGCCGGTACGTGGTCTCCATTCCAGAACCTTAAGACTCCATCGGTAATCGGTTCTGCGTACCAAATGCCCTGCCCACTGCCACTTCAATGTCGCCGGGCAATGTCGGTAACTTTGGTTCTGTTACGAATCTCCTCACACCTGATTCGATTACGCAGAGATTCCGAGCATTGCCCTCTCTATAGCACACATAATAATAATTAATCTATACATATAAATAAAATTAGAGTGTCTGTTTGTAATATTAAAATAACCGCTTTCTACTACATACATATGAATATATATACAGTACACATACCAAAATATCTGTCTGTATATCTGTCTGTTTGTTCCGGCTAATCTCTGGAACGGCTGGACCGATTTGGTAATAAGTAGTAACTTAGGCTGTTCTACATCACGCTATGTGCGAAAGGAGCGATGTATTTATTAAAAATGTGGCTGAAACGGGCGAAAAACGAAATTTACGTTCGTTGGGTGCGCTGCGGGAAAGTTTGCAGATCGAAATAAAAATGCTGTGCAAAGTTACAATTTCTTGCGAGCAAAGCGAGTTGTGAATAATTTCACAGTATTGAACGTAATTAATCCCAATAAAATGATTAATTAATTTATTTTAATATTGAACAAAAGAAAAGCGACTATTTCTCTTTTAATTTATACAGGGATAATCTTTGGGATCTGTGCAGTGATTATGGCTTGGATCAGAAATGTTAATAATAATTACGATTTACAATACTGGCAAACAGACAGACACAATCAGATATAATGGAACGTGCGTTAATGCAAATGGCGGGTACGGGCGGGCGGTGCCATGCATTTCTTGTATACTAACAACGCCCTACGGTTTCACCTGATATCAGTTGTAGAAAAAACCTAGTATCATTTATGATCCGATTTTAGAGATCCTAGCGTTATGTTATTTATTGAACTTTATTGTACAAATTGTTACAAAAGGTTCAAATGGCGGACTTGATTCCAGTTGACATTATCCCCCAGTCAACCATTACACGAAACAGAAAAAAATATACATATAGTGGTGCAGACAATATATATACAAAATAGATAAACGTTACATACATATTTGTATAAATATATATGATAATGCAACTGCAATACATAAATAACGTACATCAGAAATAGGGTTATAAAGTTAGAGAAGCAGGATCAGTAAATAAAGTACGGAGACAGCGTTTCAGGATAAATTTGTTTGGGGATTGCTTAATATTCAACGGAAGCTCATTCCAGATTCATATAGCTGTCACTGTAAAAGAGTTAGTCAAATAACTAGCGTGATGAGAAGGAGTTAATTAAATTTTATTAACATGTGTCATCATCACATCAGACATTAGAAGTCCTCCGCTGGACATAGAAAATCTTTGTCATCTGTGTAAATATTATGTGGTTCAGAAATGTTAATAAAAATTATTATTACCTGTATTATAATACAGGTACACCTGATGGATATACCGCCAATATCTTAGTCGCCATTTACGACACCTGGTACAGGGGGAGGTACTTTTCTACTCTGCCGGTACCTCACGGGCGATATAATATCACGGGAACTGTATTCTCGTTCGGTCCTGTTCTAATAATAAGAGAGATCGATTCCGCTTAATACGCTTTAATACTGATAAAAATCTCCATTGCACAAACATACCGACATTGGCATGCATTATGCCATACAGCGAACAGATTATGATCTGAAATCTTGCACAATTACCCTTTATATGGGTAATTTGAAAATACTACTAACACTGCCTGAAATTACCTTAAGACACTACAATTTTAAACATGCAGTTGCCCTGGCAAACTCTTTGCCAAAAACACACAGCAAAGAACCACTTGGCAGACGGCAAGAGTTAAACTTGTGCGCGCCAAATTTCACATCGATTTACATTGGGTGATTTAGCCTTTATTACAGGTGGGTAGAGTCGAAAATTGGTGGAGTGCAATCTCACATCTGTAAACATTAAGTTAGTGCGAGGCTATTATTGAATTTACTTTATATAATAACGGTTAATCACTCGAAAGCATCGGGCGATGCTGCCTTGTTACTGAAAGAGCTAGTGATGTTCCAGGCGAGTCGATAAAATCAATTGATTACATCAATTCAATTAATTACCAACATCGTCATTGCAGCTATAAAAGTCAACTGCTGGACATATTCCTCGTCGAGAATAGGGAAGTTTTGCCCATGGTTGCCGCGCTGATCAAGCATGTTGGCAATTGCGGAGCTCCGCTTTTGCCGTCCTGTGCATTTAAGCTACACTGTTATGGATAACCGCTATCGTCGGTTGTGGTACCTCAGCCGCCTCTTACGACATACCAGGAGGGAGGTACTTCATCACTTTGCTGGTACCACACGACCAAACTCAATTAATGCTTTCATAAAATATGTCAATACTGAATTGTCAATGTCATAGACAAGTAAATAATAATAATAAAAAATTCCCACAACATCTTATACATTGACCTGACTCTGTCCGTTGACGGATCCGATGGCGCAGATGGTAGTGATCCTATTTAATGGGCCTGGGGTCGTGGGTTTGATTTCCACCCAGAGCATATTATAAATATCTATATTATGGTATTCGTGTTTGCACTGTGTTGCATGTTAAATGTATGTATTAAAGTAGTATATTTGTGATTCCTCTGTTGTATGTCTCTGTAACACAAGTGCTTAAAGCGACAACATAGTATTGATTTCAAAACAACGGTCCAACAACCTTTAGCTCCATGTACTCTATGCACAGCTGCATTAGTATTAAAAACGACTCGCCTTTTTATATTATGAATTCAACAAATAAGTATACGGTCCGCTTGATGATAAACGAGACCGCAGCCTATAGACACTCGTGAAATCACAAATATATCACTAGCGTCTCGCCAGCCTAGTAAACTGAAGACACAATGTCACATTTACCCAGTAATTTCACTGCCTCTCTCACCCTTCATACTGCACTGTTCATACTGCACGGCATTGCGAACTTCTATTTGGCGGTAGAAATAGTGAGATACCAATACAGACCAACATTGATAGAGGTTTAACTCTAGCCTTTATCGATATCGACTTTTTTCGCATATATCGATAAAAACATCGACATTGAATGCCGCCAGCGCAGCACTACCGCCCGAGGCGATCAAGAGCAGGGCGTGTCTCTCATTTCCCCGCCATAATTTATACCCTCGGCTAAATAATCGTGCACTCCTGCGCGCATTTAGCATCCTTTACGCACGGTGCTAATTATCGGTTATCATAAACTAATTCCACTCTAGTCGCCATTTGTTATTTGTTAACGCTGATATTTTATAGTCTATGGGCGTAGATAAAAGAAACGTGGAACAAGGCCTTCCATCGGGGTGAGGTACACGTATTATATTTATTTCACGTCATTTATAACTGGATTTGAAAGAAATAATCAGATGTTTAATCGAAATCTATATTACAATTTTTCTTTTGTTCTTAAAATCACAAATTATTGATTATTTAAAGAACTAATGAAATAAATTTTGACAGCTGCGTTAGTATTATCTGTATTCAGCTGACAGCGTCTTCCAACTAAAGTACATAGCAAAGTCGAAGCGTATATAAAACAAAAGAAAAAACAATGAATGCACAGTTTACTAAAACCAAATAGCAAATAAAAATAAAAACTTTGAATACAATAATAATATTAGTATTACACATATCGTCGCATAAGTTCTAACACCGCGTATGTCAAAGTTGGCAACTTCATAGTTAAGCCCAATGATAACACGATATTACATTTCTAACGCTGCAGTAAACGTTTTATACCGTGTATAGTTTAAACGAAATCTATTTTGCACCAACCAAATGCACAAGCAATTAGTTTTAAAATGATTTTATGAAATGTGAGCAATGTTTTCCCAATTGTACAAAGTGTCAAACATTTTGAATTATGCTGTGTTAGAACTTAAACGACGATATGCAAGCGTTGCCATGTTGTGCGAGAGAAGATTATTTCAGTTGCGGTATGGTCAAGCTTCTGTAACCATTTATTAATTTTAAAAAGAAATGTTATGTGCGAGTATAGAATGGAAGTAAGTTGAGGAGAATATGTAGAAGTATTAAAGAAGGGCTAGGTCAGAAGTACCAAGAACAAACAAGCGTATATGAAAGGACTAATGCAAGTAAGGGAAACGAAAGGGGTATGCCGAGATCGTAACAAGTGGAAATCCACAGTCTATGTCTACCTCGATGGGACTCTGACGTGATGTATTTATGTAAAACTAGAGTTGTATTTTTCTAAATGTACATCTCATGTAGCCGTAGGGTAGCGGCAGAGCACAATAGTACCTCCCATTATGTATCCCTAGGTGTTGTAAGGTGACTAAGGTACCAGAACCAACAGATGGCGGTATATCCATGCAAAAAAGGCAGCTTAAATGTACGGGGATGGGCAGCTGCTTCCCCGTCGCGAATACTGCGCTCAGCGATCGCCAACACGCTTGCCCAGCATGGCAATTATAGGCAACATAACTCCTTTCTTGGGAAGGCCTATGTCCAACAGTGGACTGTTAATGGCTGGTATGATGATGACACCACATGTAAAGGTTGTTAGCCTACCTCAGTCACCTATTTTCACCGACAAACAGCGTTTGTTTATATTAGACCAGGTCAACAAACGAGTATACACATTGCGTCTATTGGCAACGGCTGCGTCACCGCAGCCAATAGACGCTCGTGATATCACGGAAATATCACAAGCGCGTTGCCAACCTTGTAACTCATATATATATATATATGTGACTAAATAATATATCTGCCTCTGTCACACTTCAATCCAAAGCAGAGAATCCAAACACTGATATTGGTATGTTCCAGTTTCAAAAGTGGGGGGAGAGGATCAATGATCACGCAGACCGTATACTTGTTTTGTCGACTTCATCTTTTGAATTAATAAAATGTTTTTTTTTAATGTAGTCAGCAAACAAGCATACGACCCGCTTGATCGTAAACGTGACCGCAGCCGATAGACGCTCGTGTCATCACAAGGATATCACTAGCGTGTCGCCAATCTCGTAAACTGAGGATACAATGACACATTTACCCGGCAATTTCACTGCCGTCACCCTTTAAACCGGGACACAGCAATGCGAGCACAGGTTTTTGGCGGTAGAAATAGTGGGTGAGGTACCAATTCAGACGACCTTTGTAAATCGTCTACTTCATGTAGAATGTCAAATGCCTCAAGTGGAATGTATTTGAGAAGTCGTTGTTAGCAACAAAACCTTCTATCTAAACATATTTAATGTAAATAGGCCTGGTGGTAATTCATATAACTTGACTTTTAATTGACAATTACTTTATTTTTTTTCATTTTATTACGACATCGTGTTATTTAGTTAACAGTTGTGTATAATGATAAATAAATTCATGAACTTCTTCTCCGCATTAATTTTCATTATATCAGCCATTAGAGGTCCACAGCTGGACTTACGCCGCCCCAAGAAAAGGGGAATTTTGCTCATAATTGCCGCGCTGGGCAAACGTGTTAGCATCGAAGGGCGTAGCTTCGAGACGGGGATGCTGCTGCACATCCCTGCTCTGTGCTTTTTCCCTACAAAAAGGGTACTTGCAAGAAGTTAAGCTAGTTAAAATATTTGACGAGCTCGATGGCGTAAATAATAGAAATCCTATCTTGTGCGGCAAGGGTCGTGGGTTCGATCACCACCTGGGACCAACATTTATATAATGATATTTGTGTTTGTTCTGTGCATGGGTGTTCAATATATGTATTTAAGTATTATATTTTTTATTACTCTGTTAACTGATGTGAGTCTCATACGTCTTTTAAGCGACTTATCACGGAGTCAGGCCAATGTATGAGATATTGTGGGAATTTATTATTATTATTATATAGAGATAAAAAAAACAAGATATTTATTTCCTAGAAACTTTCTTGAATTCATCAGATATTTGAGCAAATGACACTTAATTCAAGGCTCATGAGTTCAGGTCCCACTTGAGTTTTCTAGATAATATTGTCTAGTAAAAAAATATTCTTGTACCTTCAAATTAGCCGTAAGTTACCGGCAGAGTAGAATAGTATCTCCTACAAGTTTCATACGAAGCGATTGAGGTACCGGATTTGACAGATGGCGGTATATCCATTAGAAATGCAGACGACGGCTCTATTGCGATCACAATTATAGGCATAAACCCCTCTTTGTTGGAGAGGCCTGTATCCAACAGTAGAGATCAAACAGCTGGTATGAAAATCAATTTAACAATAAATAAAAAGGTGACAAATTTCACGCTTTTACACTTGCAGTGTACGCTACTTCGTCCGCATGTAATATTAACTTTGAGGGATATAATAATATTTACCGATAAATAAACTATCTAACACTTAAAGAATTATTTGAATTGAACCAGCGGTACTTGTAATTAGCGCGTTCAAACAAACAAACAAACTCTTTTTTATGTTACTTATTTATGTTTGTTTATGTTACTCTTTTAGTGAAAAAGACTGACGTTTAAATAAAGGCGGCCTTATCGCATTCAATCTTTGGGTAGACAGTATATAATCAGGTAAATAATCATAAGTAAATAATCAGGCAGATTGTAAAGTTAATTACATATATAGCATATATAGTATACATATATAGTATAATATTAACAATGAGAAAGTATCTCTGTCTGTCTGTCTGTTACGCTTTTCCGCTTAAACCTCTCAACCGATCAGACAATCTTTACACCCTGAGAAAGGACATTTATATAAGTTTATTAATTATAATTATTAATTTTTATTTATATAAGGTATGGCACTCAAAAAAAATTTTTCACGCGGACGAAGTCGCGGGCACAGCTAGTATATATACTCGTATATAATCAAATATACCTTTATGGTATGCAAACATTATCTTGCGATACAAACATCTATCGGGTAAGCTGACCGCGGGACGTTATAACATTCTTGACGGGCTAGATGGCGCAATTGGTAGTAATCCAATCTAGCGTGCAACAGGTAGTGAGTTCGATCCAGCCCACGATGAATTATATCATGATACTTGTATTTGTTCTGTGTCCGCGTTAAGTATATGTATTTAAGTATTGTATTTGTGATTCCTCTATTGTCTGATGTCCGTAACACAGGTGCTTTAAGCAACTTATCTCGAAGTCAGGTCAATGTATGAGATGTGTGAATTTGTTTATTATTATTAAACTAGTAGTACCAACCTAACTCCATAATGAGTCGCTTAAAGCACTTGTGTTAGAGACATTATACAACGAAAGCGTTACAAATCATCATACCAGTCATTGAAAGTCCACTGCTGGACATAGGCATCCCGAAGAAAGGGGGAATTTTGCCCATAATTCCCGCAACGGGCAAGCGTGTTGGCAATCGCAGAGCGCAGCTGATCATTTAAGCTGCATTGTTTCGGATGGATATACCGCCATCTGTAGGTTCTGGTGCCTCAGTCGTCTTTTACGACGCCTGGTACAGAGGGAGGTACTATTCTACTCTGCCGGTGCCTTACGGCTTGCATTACAAATATAATATTTAAATACATATATTTATCGCAGATAGAGAACATGTCCAAGAAATCATTATGTTTGTCTTGGGAATCTAAGCCACGACTTCTTGCGTATAAGATAGTGACACTACGAAAGCGCCATCGGGCGCGACATACATAGCATATCGTAACTTTAAGGCTTTCGTTTGCTATTGCCAGTAAGTTATGTTAACCAATTTATATTCATTCAAAATTTATCACCTCTTATTTTTCTTGCATGCTCTTATTTATCTGTTAGATCGAGCCTGCAGACTAGTTCAAGGTTTGTCAAATTTCATAATCTAACTATATGTTAGGTGACTTTATGATCTTAGGGTCATCAGTGTCGGTAATTTTTTATATAAACGTTTGTGCTATCATCTTCATTACAGCAATTGGAAGTCCCCTGCTGGACATAGGCCTTCGCAAGAAAAGGGGAATTTTGGCCATAATTGCCTCGCTGGGCAAGCGTTTTAGCAATCGCAAAGCGCAGTTTTCACGACAGGGATGCTACTGTTGATCTCCGCCCTGTGAATTTGAGCTGCACTGTTTCGGATGGATATACCGCCATCTGTCGGTACCTTGGTCGCTTCTTACAACAACTGGTACAGAGGGAGGAACTATTCTACTCCGCAAGTTTCACAGAATCTGATGAAATTTCACCAGTCATAAGAGTGAAATTATAAATAACATTGCCATATCACATGAGTATTTAATTATATTTATTTCAGCCCAAAGGCATCAGCTTGTTGGATAAATAGCTTGGTATTAGTACATAGTTTAAACTGGGCCCGCTCGTTGGAAGCCTCGGGGCGATAGAAGGGTATAGGGATGTCTAGTTTATTTTATACCCTATGATTATGGATTCTATTAATTTACGAGCTAACTATAATTCGATATAGAGTGTACAAGTATGTACAATTATGTTGTTTATTATTGTTTGCACGTGATTTGTTATGTTAATTGATTATATGCACTTATTTTACGAACCTCAGACAATAGAGGAATTACAAATATCATACTTAAATACATATAATCAACACCCAGACACAGAAAAAACACAAATATCGTTATATAAATATTTGTCCTGGGTGGGAATCGAGTCCACGACCAGGTTTAGAAGGATTACTACACTCTGCGCCATCGGGCTCATTTATAAAGAGGAAAGATACGATTTTTTGTTTGTATGTAACGATTTAATTCAAAAACCACTAGATACATTTTAAAATCTCTTTCATTGTCAGCTGGTTGCGAACTTTAAAATCCTTCTTTACTGAGTTAGTAATAGGAGATCGCTTCCTAAAATAACACTGTAAATAAGATTTGTATTTATGTTTGTAACAAATACACTGAGAAATTACTGACCTGATTGACAACAGTTTATCATAAAATTACATTATCAGCAGTTAGCCGTGATGTACTGGCAGAGTAGAATAGTACCTCCCTCTTTACCAGGTGTCGTAAGAGTACCAGGCTCGACCAATGGCGGTATAGCCAACCGAAACAGCACCGTTTAATACTACAGGTTGGTGATCAGCAGCATCCTACTCGCGAAGTTGCGCTCTGCGGTTTGATTTAATTGACGAATCCCACAGACGGTAGTGATCGTGTCTTGCGCGCCAAAGGTTGTGGGTTCGATCCTCACCCAGGACAAATATTTATATGATATTATGTATGTTTGTTCTGTGTCTGGGTGTTAAATAAATGTAAATAAGTAGTATATTTGTGATACCTCTGTTGTTTGATGTCCGTGCTTTGAGCGATTTATCACGGTATCAGGTCAATGTTTGAGACGATATCGGACAAAAAAATATTAAAATAATTGCATATAAAAATGCATAAGGCTATTTCTTTTATATAAAATGCACTGTAAGTATATTAAATTCTTAAAAAAAATTGATTGAATAATATGTATTAAATATCAAAAAAATAATAATCAAAGGGATTTCACAAAATATTTTCTATTTACTCTTTAAACAGCTTTAAAATATTTAATTTTTTAAATATTTTGTTTGATGTTTCGTTTACCATGCGTATAATCTTGGGACTGGTTGCAGCAAGGTAACTAGAACGTCCAACAGAAAATAATAATAAATTAATTATGCCGCGTTTAACGAACACCAAGTTTCATTAAGAGTTTTTACAAAAGTTAATGAATTATGGTAGGATTTTAACAGTCGGGTAGCATGCAACGGATGTGCTGCTGTCCATCCCCACCCTGTAGTTTATAATCTGCGCTATTTCTTAAAGATATACCGCCATCTGTTGATTACGATAATAATCGCCTACGGTACCTGTCGGTGTCACTATTCTACTCCAATTGTATGCTTTTATCAACTATATTGGTTTCTGCCATTTTTTACATGTTTTTTTTTCTCTTTTATTTTTTCTTTTGCATTTATATTATACGATTGTTTTCAGCAATCAGCCATTGGAAATCCAGTGTTGGATATAGGCCTCCCCAAGAGAGGGAATTTTGCCCATAACTGCGGCCCTGTGCATTTGTGCTACACAACTGTGGATGGATATACCGGTTCAGGTACCTTAGTAGCCTTTTACGACCCTGGCCAAGGGGGAGGTACTTTTCTTCACTGCCGGTACCTCACGGCTTGTATGTTTACGTTGACTTTATTATTTTCTCTATCTTTTTTTAAATCTTTCTATTGATCTTTTCTACATCTATATTGTACCATTGTTTTCTTTCAATTTATTTACTTTAGTAAGGGCAATAAATGTTTCTCATTTCTTATCTTCAACTCGATCTTGCGGTTCTGATCAAATCGTCTGTCCACCTTGTTGATGGACGTCCATAAACAAAAATGTCTATCCATATCAATTATGAGGTGTGGAACCCTGTCGCTGCGATTGTGAACACGCTTGTTTGCTTTTTATTATAAAAAAAGACATCAATATCAAATGCGTTGATGCATTTATAATGGCAGTGGCTATATGCTATCCAGTCGCTAACAACCGTCATTCGTTTAAAGCACTGGCTCCCAAACTTTAAGGTCAAAAACCAAAGTGTTGCAGGCAATCTAAATTATCATTACAATTTTATCAATATTGATAATGACCATGTGAATTATAAGTTTATTCGAATAGTTTTTTTCTGAAATTACAAGTAATATATATGGCATAACAAATTATAACGAAGTCTCTTCTGCACACCCAGAAAACAGAAAATTGAACGTGTAACATCGAAAGTATCAAACGTTTCATTTATTAAAACGCAACTTTATTTAACTTGACCAAAATATCTTAAATAAACTGCCTTTTAATGGCATTAAAAGAGTAGGATAATGATCGAAAATATATTCTTAAAACAGGGGCAACACGCCGAAGTTATATCAGGACAAACACAAATATCATCATATAAATATTTGTTTTGGGTGGGAATCGAACCCACGACACTCTCACCTCTGACACACAAGATACCATCTACGCCATCGGACCCGTCGATCGCCGATCTCGATCAGTGGTACCGGTAAACTAACTTTACGCTGCAAAACACGGTCTCTACTTATAATCTGAACACAAACCCTGATATGTTGACATACTAATTTATTTCATCATCATCATCATCATCATCATCATCATCATCATCATCATCATCAT